>JAVIAB010000025.1:29921340-30063881 GCA_032433765.1 Megaustenia siamemsis | reverse complement strand
GGGGGATGGGGAGAGAAGAAAAGGCGGTAGCCAGACTAGTGTGAAAACACTGGTGGAAATAAGTAGAAAGAAACCACAACAGAGGCTAGGGTAAGGCATGTCAGCGACCAGACAAAGGGCGGTAGGAGTAGAAGACAATAGGTCCCATAAAATGAATGGAGCCTAACAGAGGGGAAAGATCCAAACAAGGGAATCGGAGAAGTAAAAAGACAAGGGGGAGAATGGGGGATGAGCAACAGAGGTAGTCATAGGTGGGCTAAAAATAGCAGGATAGCTCAGTGGTTAGTGAAACTGGACTATAAAGGACAAGGCGTAGGGTTCTATCCCAACCGACGGCTTCCGGATTCACCCAGCCTTAAATGGGTACCGGAATTTTTATGTGAAAGTAAAGCGGCACGGGCGTATTACCGAACACATTACCCTGAAAATCATGTGCCGAAGGTCTGTAAAATGTATGGTCACTAACACCATATTCCCTATACGCCACTGGGCGTGACGGGGGCTCTTTACTTATTTTTACAAAAGGCATTTTGATGTCTGTAACCCTTTTACTTGTAAAGTAAATGAATACAAATGCTGGAAGATGCATATAGATGCGTAGTTGATGTAAAGCTGATGATAAGAATGAACATTTAAATACAAAAAGAAAAAGTGGTAAGGTAACAGCTTTACGTAGGTGAGAAAGAAAACAAAAGTTGAACGACGTTTCGGCCTTGTAGGCCTTCAGCTGGAAAAATAAACACAACACAAAAATATATAAAGTAAGAAAAAATGTCAAGAGCACCGTCACACCAAGTGGTAAATAGGGATTATGGTGTTGGTGACCATAATTGTACAGCCTTCGGGAATGATTTTACGAGTAATATGGTCGGTAATATACCAGTCAACCACCAGTAGATAAAGAGATACAGCGAAGACGATGGCGATGGATAGGACACACACTACGGAAGCCAACTGAGATTATTACACAACAGGCCCTTTTTTGGAATCCCCAGGGGAAAAGACAAAGAGGAAGACCAAGGAATTCTTGGAGAAGACAAATAGAAGCAGAGATGAAGATGATGGGGAAGACATGGAATGATCTTAAAAGAATGGCAAAAAAACAAAACGACTTGGAAAGTGTTTGTTGAAGACCTATGCTACACTGGGAGCTAAAAAAGGTAGAAGAAGAAGAAGATGGTCGGTAATACGCCGTGCTGCATTACTTTCCAGAAACATTCCGGCACCCATTTATGGCTGGGTGAACCTGAATACCGCGATCAGGATCGAACCCGACCTCATGTCCTTTGTAGTCAAGTTCACTAACCACTGAGCCATCGCGGCTCCCTAAAATATATAAGAATATATTCAGAAATCTAACTCTTCTTTTTTCTCTTTCTCACTGATACTAAAAGGTGTCGTGGTTATATCATTTGTCGTTCTTGAGCTGCTCGAACTGTCTGAATTAGTGATTTTCCTTTGTTGTTACATGTCTCTGTCACTGCATCTATCCATCTTCTTCTAGGTCTTCCTCTTGGTCTTTTCCCATGCATTCTCGAGAAGAACGCCCCTGATGGTGATTGGTGAGGATTCATTCTGACCAGGTGGCCCAACCATTTTAGTTGCTATTGTTCTATATATTCTTGGCAGGGTTTGTTCCACCTATTTTTCTTATGGTTTCATTTGGTATTCTATCTCTTCTTGTGTTGTTTGTTACTTTTCTCAAGCATCGCATCTCACATGTATTGATCTTTCTTAAAAGTGATTTAGAAAGGGTCCATGTTTGACTTTCATAGCACAAACTGGTATGAAAATGTTATTTATCATTTGTGTTTAGCTGCTAAAAATCTGACTACTTGACGATAATTGATAGACTCTAAACAAATCTGTATGCATTAGTAACGGTTGAGGCATAAAAATGCGAAGCTGCAATATATCTGAATGTGAGGAAAAATAAAAAAAATAAAAAATGGTATGTAAGAAGCTTTACGTGATAAGTGGACGACATAGACTAAACAACGTTCGGCCCAATAGGCCTTCATCAGGAACAACAAAAAAAAAAAACACACACAAAACTAAAACGAAACAACCAAAACAAAAACGATCGAAATGTGTTAAAGAAAACAAAAATAACTACTGTCAAACAAAAGAAAATAGCAACCAAGTGCGGCTGTCGTGAACGTAGAGAAACGTGCCAAAATGTGCGTAAATGCACACAGAACCAGAGGAGTCACACAGGTAAAAAAAAGGACATAGCTTTCTCTACTGCACATATTTGGGTTCTTTGGTCTACTTACTATGCCATGCTATTTATAGTTCTTCTCCTCTAGTCCCTTATGAGACACTTCGGTGTTCTCCTCTATACCTGTGCTCCTTACCCCTCATTTGTTTTTATTGTACCCCACTCTTAGACATCTCAGTCTTACTTTTGAACACCTGTTAGTCTATTATTCGATTGTATTGCAATCCTTTGTGTTTGCACACTGACCCCTGTGTGAACTCCTCTGGTTCTGTGTACATTTACGCACTTTTGGCACGTTTCTCTACGTTCACGACAGCCGCATTTGGTTGCTATTTCTTTTTGTTTTGACAGGATAGTTATTTTTGTTTTCTTTAACACATTTCGATCGTTTTGTTTTGGTTGTTTCGTTATTAGTTTTGTGTGTGTGTTTTTGTTTGTTCCTGATGAAGGCCTATTGGGCCGAAACGTTTAGTCTGTGTCGTCCACTTATCACGTAAAGCTTCTTACATACCATTTTTTATATTTTTATATTTTTCCTCTGTATGCATTACCCTGTCAGCCGGCCTTATTAATTTCAGCCGAGTCGTTGTTTGACCAAGCTCTGGACCACAGGGGAGTGACTTATTTTCCTTTTTTGATAATATAGCAATTATCGCCATGTAGTTAAAGATATGTGTTATATCCTGACATATTTATATGTGTTTTCTTTAGAAAGCAAATGGCGAACGTGGCAAGAGGAAACAGACTCAGGCATAGCAGTTTCGTGGGTAAATAGCGGATACATAGAAGATGGAATATATCAAGAAACAACGATGTCTTCATCTTCTTCTTCTATCATGTCAGCTCCCTGTGGAGCTTAGGTCTTCAACAAACACTTTCAGCTCCCTGTGGAGCTTAGGTCTTCAACAAACACTTTCAGCTCCCTGTGGAGCTTAGGTCTTCAACAAACACTTTCAGCTCCCTGTGGAGCTTAGGTCTTCAACAAACACTTTCAGCTCCCTGTGGAGCTTAGGTCTTCAACAAAACACTTTCAGCTCCCTGTGGAGCTTAGGTCTTCAACAAACACTTTCCAAGTCGTTCTATTTTGCAATTCGTTTAAGATCATTCAATGTCTTCCCCATCATCTTCATCTCTGATTTCATCATGTTTCTGCACCACACAAGAATGTTGAAAAGATATAACATTTTGCTATTCTTATTTCAACCTGCACTATCACAACAAGAGGCAGAGCGGAATGGTCCATGGTAGCCAATCTTCGATGCGGAGACGACATTCAATGATGATATATATTATGTATCTTATGACGGATGTTTGTCAACATAATCGTCTTGTGATCATCGCTAGATTAATAACAAACAAAAAGAAAAAGAAGACGCTAAAGGAGATGTAGAAAGAGATGAAGACGCAAAAATTGAAGCAAAGAAGTAGACGATTGGGAGAAGTAGAAGCAGGAGATGAAAGAGAAGTAGAAAAAGAAGTAAGTAAAGAAGTAAAGTACCCCCGTCACGCCAAGTGGCGTATAGGGAAATATGGTGTTAGTGACCCTATATTTTACAGACCTTCAGCACATGATTTTGGGGTAATGTGGTCGGTATTACGCCCGTGCTGCTTTACTTTCCCAGAAAAAAATCCGGTACCCATTTAAGGCTGGGTGAACCGGAGCCGTCGGTTGGGATCGAACCCTACCCTTGTCCGTAGTAGTCCAGTTCACTAACCACTGAGCTATCGCGGCTCCTACTAATTTTTAGGGAATTAGTAAAACCCAGGTGTCCTCGCCAGGGTACGAACCCCGGCTGTTGCCGTGGTAAGCAACCGAGAAAAAGAAGTAATAGAAGAAAAATCACAAGAAGAAGAAATAAAGAAGAATATGCAGAAGAGTTTGACGAAGAAGAAGATTATTATGGTGAAAGCAATTGTTGTCAACATTCTGGACGAAACCTGATCCTAGAATCTATATTATCAACTCAGCCAACGCTTTTCACATTTTTCTAGTCTACGAAATCAACGACTGATCTAACAGAATGAAGCTCACTGGAGACCAGGATTTAATTTTCTCTCCACTTTGATTACACATTTTTTTTCTCCTTCATAATTTGATGCTGACATTTGACACAGGATCAAGTCTTCGGTTAATACGATCTTATATCGTCTACGACTTACCAGCAAAGGTAAACAACAAAGCCAGCAAATTAAGGAGAAACAAAAAAAATGCTTAAATAATGTCGAAAATAATTTAGGTCAGTGTTTCTCACAATGAGACACTTGTACCCTGTTTCTTCCTACACGCTATACTATAATTAAAAGTTTGATTTTTATTTGTTGAGTTATTTGTGGGTTATCATCATTGCACTCTGATCATGCCCATAGGTGCTCAGATCCCCTCCTAAAAATTCCGGCAGTGTCCAGTTAGTGATGACTCCAGTTGGTTTTTGGTTTCAAGTGATTTTTGATGGTCAAAAATATAAGAGATGGAAACCATTGGACCAGATCTGCTCAGATACTAACAGGCACAGAGATCAGCAAAAGGAAAGGGAGGCGGGGAGGGATTGTTTGACCACATATTGCGAAGATCACAATATATAAGGCGTAATATAAATATATATACGGAGTAAGCCAACATCTAACCAACATTATTAAAAGTCTCTACGCCAACAGCAGCTGCAGGGTCAGAACAGCAACAGGCTACACAGACCACTTCGAAGTTAGATCAGGTGTAAGACAGGGGTGCGTACTATCCCCCTACTGTTTATTACATACATGGACCATATATGCAAGCTAGCCAACCCACCAGAGACAGAGGAGATCAACGAGCTTCTATTTGCAGACGACCAGGCACTAATATATGAAACAATAGAAGACCTACAAGAACACTTAAACAAACTCAACATCTCAGGCACAAAATACAACATGAAAATCAACATCAACAAAACAGAAATCATGAATGTCGCCAAAAATAAACAGAACATCAACATAACTATAGAAGGCAGACAACTAAAACAAGTAGAGGAATTCAAATATCTAGGAAGTCTAATGACAAACGATAATTCCCAAACAGCAGAGATAGAATCAAGATGCAACAAAGCTTGTCAAATCATCGGACAGTTATCACCACTATTGTCCAACAAGGAAATAACTCTGGAGGCAAAACGAGCACTATACAATACAATCTTCATCCCAACGTTGTGCTACCAATACCAGACCTGGACCCTAGATGCAAGAACAATAAGAAAAATAACCTCTACTGAGATGAAATGTGTTAGACGAATGACAGGAAACAGTCTGAGAGATAAGATCAGAAATGAAGAACTGAGAAAAAAGCTAGGAATAGCCCCAGCCATAGAATATATAAGGAAACAACAGATAAAATGGTTCGGCCACGTGACAAGGCAGAAAGAACAAAACACATCACAACGAGCCTTCAACAAACGTTGTGAGAACAACAGACCCAAGGGTCGACCACGAAAAAAATGGATCGATGGAATAGTAGAAGCACTAGGAAACATAACAGCAGCAGAGGCGAACAGAAGAGCAAAAGACCGCAAATTATATCTCCCATCGACACTGAAAGGCAGATGAGGAAGGAAAGAGGAAGCAGAAGAAGAGTGAAGGGATGGATTGAACACATTGCGAAAATCACAATATATAAGGCATTCAGAGAAGGGATGGATTGAGCACATTGCGAAGATCACAATATATAAGGCAGTCAAAGAGAAGGAATGGATTGACCACATATTGCGAAGATCACAATATATAAGGCAGTCAGAGAAGGGATGGACTGACCACATATTGCGAAGATCACAATATATAAGACAGTCAGAGAAGGAATGGATTTATCACATATTGCGAAGATCACAATATATAAGGTAATCAGAGAAGGGATGGATTGACCACATATTGCGAAGATCACAATATATAAGGCAGTCAGAGAAGGGATGGATTGAACACATTGCAAAGATCACAATATATAAGGCAGTCAGAGAAGGGATGGATTGACCACATTGTGAAGATCACAATATATAAGGCAGTCAGAGAAGGGATGGATTGACCACATATTGCGAAGATCACAATATATAAGACAGTCAGAGAAGGGATGGATTGAACACATTGTGAAGATCACAATATATAAGGCAGTCAGAGAAGGGATGGATTGACCACATATTGCGAAGATCACAATATATAAGACAGTCAGAGAAGGGATGGATTGAACACATTGTGAAGATCACAATATATAAGACAGTCAGAGAAGGGATGGATTGAACACATTGCGAAGATCTCAATATATAAGACAGTCAGAGAAGGAATGGATTGAACACATTGCGAAGATCTCAATATATAAGACAGTCAGAGAAGGAATGGATTGAACACATTGCGAAGATCACAATATATAAGACAGTCAGAGAAGGAATGGATTGAACACATTGCGAAGATCACAATATATAAGACAGTCAGAGAAGGGATGGATTGACCACATATTGCGAAGATCTCAATATATAAGACAGTTAGAGAAGGAATGGATTGACCACATATTGCGAAGATCACAATATATATAACAGTCAGAGAAGGGATGGATTGACCACATATTGCGAAGATCTCAATATATAAGACAGTTAGAGAAGGGATGGATTGACCACATATTGCAAAGATCACAATATATAAGACAGTCAGAGAAGGAATGGATTGAACACATTGCGAAGATCACAATATATAAGACAGTCAGAGAAGGAATGGATTGACCACATATTGCGAAGATCACAATATATATAACAGTCAGAGAAGGGATGGATTGAACACATTGCGAAGATCTCAATATATATAACAGTCAGAGAAGGGATGGATTGAACACATTGCGAAGATCTCAATATATAAGACAGTCAGAGAAGGGATGGATTGACCACATATTGCGAAGATCACAATATATATAACAGTCAGAGAAGGGATGGATTGAACACATTGCAAAGATCTCAATATATAAGACAGTCAGAGAAGGAATGGATTGAACACATTGCGAAGATCTCAATATATAAGACAGTCAGAGAAGGGATGGATTGACCACACATTGCGAAGATCACAATATATATAACAGTCAGAGAAGGGATGGATTGAACACATTGCGAAGATCTCAATATATAAGACAGTCAGAGAAGGAATGGATTGAACACATTGCGAAGATCTCAATATATAAGACAGTCAGAGAAGGGATGGATTGACCACATATTGCGAAGATCACAATATATATAACAGTCAGAGAAGGGATGGATTGAACACATTGCAAAGATCTCAATATATAAGACAGTCAGAGAAGGAATGGATTGAACACATTGCGAAGATCACAATATATAAGACAGTCAGAGAAGGAATGGATTGACCACATATTGCGAAGATCACAATATATAAGACAGTCAGAGAAGGGATGGATTGAACACATTGCGAAGATCACAATATATAAGACAGTCAGAGAAGGGATGGATTGACCACATATTGCGAAGATCTCAATATATAAGACAGTCAGAGAAGGAATGGATTGAACACATTGCGAAGATCACAATATATAAGACAGTTAGAGAAGGAATGGATTGAACACATTGCGAAGATCACAATATATAAGACAGTCAGAGAAGGAATGGATTGAACACATTGCGAAGATCTCAATATATAAGACAGTCAGAGATGAGATGGATTGACCACATATTGCGAAGATCACAATATATAAGACAGTCAGAGAAGGAATGGATTGAACACATTGCGAAGATCACAATATATAAGACAGTTAGAGAAGGAATGGATTGAACACATTGCGAAGATCACAATATATAAGACAGTGAGAGAATGGATGGATTGACCACATATTGCAAAGATCACAATATATAAGACAGTTAGAGAAGGGATATACTGTCCACATATTGCGAAGATCACAATATATAAGACAGTTAGAGAAGGAATGGATTGAACACATTGCGAAGATCACAATATATAAGACAGTTAGAGAAGGGATATACTGTCCACATATTGCAAAGATCACAATATATAAGACAGTCAGAGAAGAGATGGATTGACCACATATTTCGAAGATCACAATATATAAGACACTCAGAGAAGGAATGGATTGACCACATATTGCAAAGATCACAATATATAATACAGTCAGAGAAGGGATGGATTGATCACATATTGCGAAGATCACAATATATAAGACAGAGAAGGAATGGATTGAACACATTGCGAAGATCACAATATATAAGGCAGTCAGAGAAGGGATGGATTGACCACATATTGCAAAGATCACAATATATAAGACAGTCAGAGAAGGGATGGATTGACCACATATTGCGAAGATCACAATATATAAGACAGTCAGAGAAGGGATGAATTGAACACATTGCAAAGATCACAATATATAAGACAGTCAGAGAATGGATGGATTGACCACATATTGCGAAGATCACAATATATAAGACAGTCAGAGAAGGGATGGATTGACCACATATTGCGAAGATCACAATATATAAGACAGTCAGAGAAGGAATGGATTGAACACATTGCAAAGATCACAATATATAAGGCAGTCAGAGAAGGAATGGATTGAACACATTGCAAAGATCACAATATATAAGGCAGTCAGAGAAGGGATGGATTGATCACATATTGCGAAGATCACAATATATAAGGCAGTCAGAGAAGGGATGGATTGATCACACATTGCAAAGATCACAATATATAAGACAGTCAGAGAAGGGATGGATTGATCACATATTGCGAAGATCACAATATATAAGGCAGTCAGAGAAGGGATGGATTGAACACATTGCGAAGATCACAATATATAAGGCAGTCAGAGAAGGGATGGATTGACCACATATTGCGAAGATCACAATATATAAGACAGTCAGAGAAGGAATGGATTGAACACATTGCAAAGATCACAATATATAAGGCAGTCAGAGAAGGAATGGATTGAACACATTGCAAAGATCACAATATATAAGGCAGTCAGAGAAGTGATGGATTGACCACATATTGCGAAGATCACAATATATAAGACAGTCAGAGAAGGGATGGATTGACCACATATTGCGAAGATCACAATATATAAGACAGTCAGAGAAGGAATGGATTGAACACATATTGCGAAGATCACAATATATAAGACAGTCAGAGAAGGGATGGATTGACCACATATTGCAAAGATCACAATATATAAGACAGTCAGAGAAGGAATGGATTGACCACATTTTGCGAAGATCACAATATATAAGACAGTCAGAGAAGGGATGGATTGACCACATATTGCGAAGATCACAATATATAAGACAGTCAGAGAAGGGATGGATTGACCACATTGTGAAGATCACAATATATAAGACAGTCAGAGAAGGAATGGATTGACCACATATTGCGAAGATCACAATATATATAACAGTCAGAGAAGGGATGGATTGAACACATTGCGAAGATCACAATATATAAGACAGTCAGAGAAGGGATGGATTGACCACATTTTGCGAAGATCACAATATATAAGACAGTCAGAGAAGGGATGGATTGACCACATTGTGAAGATCACAATATATAAGACAGTCAGAGAAGGAATGGATTGACCACATATTGCGAAGATCACAATATATAAGACAGTCAGAGAAGGGATGGATTGAACACATTGCGAAGATCACAATATATAAGGCAGTCAGAGAAGGGATGGATTGAACACATTGCAAAGATCACAATATATAAGACAGTCATAGAAGGGATGGATTGAACACATTGCGAAGATCACAATATATAAGACAGTCAGAGAAGGAATGGATTGAACACATTGCGAAGATCACAATATATAAGACAGTCAGAGAAGGAATGGATTGAACACATTGCGAAGATCACAATATATAAGGCAGTCAGAGAAGGAATGGATTGATCACATTCCGAAGATCACAATATATAAGGCAGTCAGAGAAGGAATGGATTGAACACATATTGCGAAGATCACAATATATAAGACAGTCAGAGAAGGAATGGATTGAACACATATTGCGAAGATCCCAATATATAAGACAGTCAGAAAAGGGATGGATTGACCACACATTGCGAAGGTCACAATATATAAGACAGTCAGAGAAGGGATGTATTTTTTTTTTTTCTGTTGTTGATTATTTGTCATTTTTTCCGAGTGCTGTAAACATACCTCTTCCTCTGAATTGATTCACTGATTATCGCCTCGGATGTTTCCCTCTATAATAATATTCATTTATTATTATGTGTCTCCTCTGTTGACATAATGTGATAGTAGCCTGTTGCTTCATGAAGAATTGAAAGGAATGAATCAGGTTTAGTTTCAAGAGCTAGTGTCTGTGTAATCAGCACATTTACGTATCCACTCAGCTACGTTCCTATTCATTATCATCGAGTACCATCTCCGCAACGAAGGTTGGCTACCATGGAGCGCCATTCTGCTCTGTCTTTTACTTTGATGGTGCAGGTTGTCATAGGCTGGTTTGTCCATCTTTTGATGTTACTCGTCCATGTTAGCCTTGGTCTGCCTCTACCTTTTTTACCTTGTATTTTCCCCTCCAGGATTACTTTTAGTAGGCTGTTGTGTCTTTTAACATGGCCCAAAAATCGCATTTGTCTTGTTTGAATTGTGTTTAGTAATTCTCTCTTCATTTTTAGTTGTTTTAAAACTTCATCGTTTGTTTTCTTTTCTTTCCATCCAATTCTACTATTCTTCTATAAATCCACATTTCAAAGGCTTCAATTTCTGTACTGTTTTCTTGTCTAATGTCCATGTTTCTGCCCCATATAGGAATATTGAGAAGACATAACATTTATAGCGCTAATAATACTAATAATGATAACCATAATATTAAGTAACTTATATTCGTGACAATGAAACCTTTATCACATTGTTGGGGTCGCGTTCAAAATAAAAAGACTAAACTATGATCATAAACAAGAATAATACTTAAAACCTTCTTGTTTCTTGAATTCCTCTGTTAGTGTTTCTTCTAAGGTTTTCCTTGATTCTTGATCTTTTTTTTTTAACTTTATTGTCTGTTCTTTTTGCTTCTTTGTTTGTTTGCATATCTTCTCTTTGTTTTTGCCTGTCTGAGTGGAATCATAACCATTTTGTGGTCCGTGTCGTCTGTGATACAAGAGGTGGGTCTGCTGTCGGTTACTCTTTTCTTGTTCTGTTTTCTTGATTGTATAAAACCTGTTTTGTGTCGTTCCATTTGTATCAGGTGTATACTTGCGACTCTCTATGTTTGAAGAATGTTTGGGTGATAAACAAATCATTTTTATTACATAATTTCAGTTGTCTGAAATTATGTAATTTACATACTTTCATTGACATACTTTCATTTACATACTTTCATTTACATACTTTCATTTACATACTTTCATTTACATACTTTCATTTACTTACTTTCATTTACATACTTTCATTTACATACTTTCATTTACATACTTTCATTTACTTACTTTCATTTACTTACTTTCATTTACATACTTTCATTTACATACTTTCATTTACATACTTCATTTACATACTTTCATTTACTTACTTTCATTTACATACTTTCATTTACATACTTTCATTTACATACTTTCATTTACTTACTTTCATTTACATACTTTCATTTACTTACTTTCATTTACATACTTTCATTTACTTACTTTCATTTACATACTTTCATTTACTTACTTTCATTTACATACTTTCATTTACATATTTTCATTTACATACTTTCATTTACATACTTTCATTTACATACTTTCATTTACATATTTTCATTTACATACTTTCATTTACATACTTTCATTTACTTACTTTCATTTACTTACTTTCATTTACATACTTTCATTTACTTACTTTCATTTACTTACTTTCATTTACTTACTTTCATTTACATACTTTCATTTACATACTTTCATTTACATACTTTCATTTACATACTTTCATTTACATACTTTCATTTACATACTTTCATTTACTTACTTTCATTTACATACTTTCATTTACTTACTTTCATTACATACTTTCATTTACTTACTTTCATTTACTTACTTTCATTTACATACTTTCATTTACTTACTTTCATTTACATACTTTCCGGTACTTACTTTCATTTACATACTTTCATTTACTTACTTTCATTTACTTACTTTCATTTACATACTTTCATTTACTTACTTTCATTTACTTACTTTCATTTACTTACTTTCATTTACTTACTTTCATTTACATACTTTCATTTACTTACTTTCATTTACTTACTTTCATTTACTTACTTTCATTTACATACTTTCCGGTACTTACTTCATTTACATACTTGCATTTACTTACTTTCATTTACTTACTTTCATTTACTTACTTTCATTTACTTACTTTCATTTACTTACTTTCATTTACATACTTTCATTTACTTACTTTCACTTACTTACTTTCATTTACTTACTTTCATTACATACTTTCATTTACTTACTTTCATTTACTTACTTTCATTTACTTACTTTCATTTACATACTTTCCGGTACTTACTTTCATTTACATACTTGCATTTACTTACTTTCATTTACTTACTTTCATTTACTTACTTTCATTTACTTACTTTCATTTACATACTTTCGTTTACTTACTTTCATTTACTTACTTTCATTTACTTACTTTCATTTACATACTTTCATTTACATACTTTCATTTACTTACTTTCATTTACATACTTTCATTTACATACTTTCAATCACTTACTTTACGGTACTTATTTTCATTTACTTATTTTCATTTACTTATTTTCATTTACTTACTTTCATTTACTTATTTTCATTTACTTATTTTCATTTACATACTTTCATTTACTTATTTTCATTTACTTATTTCATTTACATACTTTCATTTACATACTTTCATTTACTTATTTTCATTTACTTATTTTCATTTACTTACTTTCATTTACATACTTTCATTTACATACTTTCATTTACATACTTTCATTTACTTACTTTCATTTACTTATTTTCATTTACATACTTTCATTTACATACTTTCATTTACTTACTTTCATTTACTTATTTTCATTTACATACTTTCATTTACATACTTTCATTTACTTACTTTCATTTACTTATTTTCATTTACATACTTTCATTTACATACTTCATTTACATACTTTCATTTACATACTTTCAATCACTTACTTTACGGTACTTATTTTCATTTACTTATTTTCATTTACTTATTTTCATTTACTTACTTTCATTTACTTATTTTCATTTACATACTTTCATTTACATACTTTCATTTACATACTTTCATTTACTTATTTTCATTTACTTATTTTCATTTACTTACTTTCATTTACTTATTTTTCATTTACTTACTTTCATTTACTTATTTTCATTTACTTATTTTCATTTACATACTTTCATTTACATACTTTCATTTACATACTTCATTTACATACTTTCATTTACTTATTTTCATTTACTTATTTCATTTACTTATTTTCATATACTTACTTTCATTTACTTATTTTCATTTACATACTTTCATTTACATACTTTCATTTACTTACTTTCATTTACATACTTTCATTTACATACTTTCATTTACATACTTTCATTTACTTACTTTCATTTACATACTTTCATTTACATACTTTCATTTACATACTTTCATTTACATACTTTCATTTACTTACTTTCATTTACATACTTTCATTTACATACTTTCATTTACATACTTTCATTTACTTACTTTCATTTACTTATTTTCATTTACTTTTTTTCATTTACATACTTTCATTTACATACTTTCATTTACATACTTTCATTTACATACTTTCCAGTACTTACTTAAAAAAATATTCCTCATTGTGAGAATTGAACCGTATACTTTTGACAGTGAATTATGCACCTTAACCTCACCATGCCGACCATCTCACTCAAACAGTTTTAGAACCGTTCCAACGACAAAATCTGGCATCACCATTATCATCATCTAATCCCTGAGAACATCTGCGTGTCAAGCATGGGAACTATGTCCGTCTCACTTGTCCAATACTGCAGCCAGACAGTCAGTGAATCCGAAACCTGTGAACAAGGCGCGCCTCCCAGCACCAGAGCTGGAAGTTGTCAGCGACCCACACCTGATGGCTTGCGCCAAGATCTGTGAACCAAAACCATCCAGACCCTGTTCCACCTCTCCGCGGTGCCTCCAGTAACAGACTAACCTGTCTAGTCTGGCCAAGCGAGCAGGGATCGAAGAGGGAAGACAACCCGGTACTTAAAAATGTCATGCTGAAGTTGGATGTGTTGGGTCGAAAGGCGCAAATATAACAGTTATACTGCAAACACAACACAACGCAGACACGTCCACTACGTCCTTGTAAGGGCGGATGATGAAGAGGAATATTCTAGTCTACCACGATACTCTAGAATACTTTAGTCATCGGGCGAACGCAACCAACCAACCAACCAACCAACCAACCAACCAACCAACCAACCAAACCAACCCAACCTAACCAACCCAACCCAACCCAACCAACCCAACCAACCCAACCAACCAACCAACCAACCAACCAAATTAATGTTATCTTCCCACTTCATTTTTAACCCCCTCCCCCTTTTTCCCTCTCCGTTCGCTTCACAATAGCCTACAATATTATTCCATGAACCGTGATTTGTCGATCAAATCACGTGACCTGTGTTTATTTACTCCTATTGGTCAGAAGATCATGTTGTTGACAAATTACCCTGTTGCCGTTATCGTCACTGATCATGGTTGTTAGAGTTCACACGACAGCACTGCGGGCAAACCCATAGGTGTTTGGGCGCATTTAACATATTAAGGTTGGCTACCATGGAGCGCCATTCTGCTCTGTCTTTTACTTTGTTGGTGCAGGTTGTCATAGGCTGGTTTGTCCATCTTTTGATGTTACTCGTCCATGTTAGCCTTGGTCTGCCTCTGCCTTTTTTACCTTGTATTTTCCCCTCCAGGATTGCTTTTAGTAGGCTGTTGTGGCTTTTAACATGGCCCAAAAATCGCATTTGTCTTGTTTGAATTGTGTTTTAGTAATTCTCTCTTCATTTTTAGTTGTTTTAAAACTTCATCGTTTGTTTTCTTTTCTTTCCATCCAATTCTACCTATTCTTCTATAAATCCACATTTCAAAGGCTTCAATTTCTGTACTGTTTTCTTGTCTAATGTCCATGTTTCTGCCCCATATAGGAATATTGAGAAGACATAACATTTATAGCGCTAATAATACTAATAATGATAACCATAATATTAAGTAACTTATATTCGTGACAATGAAACCTTTATCACATTGTTGGGGTCGCGTTCATAATAAAAAGACTAAACTATGATCATAAACAAGAATAATACTTAAAACCTTCTTGTTTCTTGAATTCCTCTGTTAGTGTTTCTTCTAAGGTTTTCCTTGATTCTTGATCTTTTTTTTAACTTTTATTGTCTGTTCTTTTTGCTTCTTTTGTTTGTTTGCATATCTTCTCTTTTGTTTTTGCCTGTCTGAGTGGAATCATAACCATTTTGTGGTCCGTGTCGTCTGTGATACAAGAGGTGGATCTGCTGTCGGTTACTCTTTTCTTGTTCAGTTTTCTTGATTGTATAAAACCTGTTTTGTGTCGTTCCATTTGTATCAGGTGTATACTTGCGACTCTCTGTGTTTGAAGAATGTTTGGGTGATAAACAAATCATTTTATTACATAATTTCAGTTGTCTGAAATTATGTAATTTACATACTTTCATTTACATACTTTCATTTACATACTTTCATTTACATACTTTCATTTACTTACTTTCATTTACATACTTTCATTTACTTACTTTCATTTACTTACTTTCATTTACTTATTTTCATTTACATACTTTCATTTACTTATTTTCATTTACTTATTTTCATTTACTTATTTTCATTTACTTATTTTCATTTACATACTTTCATTTACTTATTTTCATTTACATACTTTCATTTACTTATTTTCATTTACATACTTTCATTTACTTATTTTCATTTACATACTTTCATTTACTTATTTTCATTTACTTATTTTCATTTACTTATTTTCATTTACATACTTTCATTTACTTATTTTCATTTACATACTTTCATTTACTTATTTTCATTTACATACTTTCATTTACTTATTTTCATTTACTTACTTTCATTTACATACTTTCATTTACATACTTTCATTTACATACTTTCATTTACTTACTTTCATTTACTTACTTTCATTTACTTACTTTCATTTACATACTTTCATTTACATACTTTCATTTACTTACTTTCATTTACATACTTTCATTTACATACTTTCATTTACTTACTTTCATTTACTTACTTTCATTTACATACTTTCATTTACTTACTTTCATTTACTTACTTTCATTTACTTACTTTCATTTACATACTTTCCAGTACTTACTTTCATTTACTTACTTTCATTTACTTACTTTCATTTACATACTTTCATTTACATACTTTCATTTACTTACTTTCATTTACTTACTTTCATTTACATACTTTCATTTACTTACTTTCATTTACATACTTTCATTTACTTACTTTCATTTACATACTTTCATTTACTTACTTTCATTTACTTACTTTCATTTACATACTTTCATTTACTTACTTTCATTTACATACTTTCCGGTACTTACTTTCATTTACATACTTTCATTTACTTACTTTCATTTACTTACTTTCATTTACATACTTTCATTTACTTACTTTCATTTACTTACTTTCATTTACTTACTTTCATTTACTTACTTTCATTTACATACTTTCATCTACTTACTTTCATTTACTTACTTTCATTTACTTACTTTCATTTACATACTTTCCGGTACTTACTTTCATTTACATACTTGCATTTACTTACTTTCATTTACTTACTTTCATTTACTTACTTTCATTTACTTACTTTCATTTACATACTTTCATTTACTTACTTTCACTTACTTACTTTCATTTACTTACTTTCATTTACATACTTTCATTTACTTACTTTCATTTACTTACTTTCATTTACTTACTTTCATTTACATACTTTCCGGTACTTACTTTCATTTACATACTTGCATTTACTTACTTTCATTTACTTACTTTCATTTACTTACTTTCATTTACTTACTTTCATTTACATACTTTCGTTTACTTACTTTCATTTACTTACTTTCATTTACTTACTTTCATTTACATACTTTCATTTACTTACTTTCATTTACATACTTTCATTTACATACTTTCATTTACATACTTTCAATCATTTACTTTACGGTACTTATTTTCATTTACTTATTTTCATTTACTTATTTTCATTTACATACTTTCATTTACTTATTTCATTTACTTATTTTCATTTACATACTTTCATTTACTTACTTTTATTTACATACTTTCATTTACTTACTTTCATTTACATACTTTCATTTACATACTTTCATTTACATACTTTCATTTACATACTTTCAATCACTTACTTTACGGTACTTATTTTCATTTACTTATTTTCATTTACTTATTTTCATTTACTTACTTTCATTTACTTATTTTCATTTACTTATTTTCATTTACATACTTTCATTTACTTATTTTCATTTACATACTTTCATTTACTTATTTTCATTTACTTATTTTCATTTACTTACTTTCATTTACTTATTTTCATTTACTTACTTTCATTTACTTATTTTCATTTACTTATTTTCATTTACATACTTTCATTTACATACTTTCATTTACATACTTTCATTTACATACTTTCATTTACTTATTTTCATTTACTTATTTTCATATACTTACTTTCATTTACTTATTTTCATTTACATACTTTCATTTACATACTTTCATTTACTTACTTTCATTTACATACTTTCATTTACATACTTTCATTTACATACTTTCATTTACATACTTTCATTTACTTACTTTCATTTACATACTTTCATTTACATACTTTCATTTACATACTTTCATTTACATACTTTCATTTACTTACTTTCATTTACATACTTTCATTTACATACTTTCATTTACATACTTTCATTTACTTAATTTCATTTACTTATTTTCATTTACTTATTTTCATTTACATACTTTCATTTACATACTTTCAATCACTTACTTTACGGTACTTATTTTCATTTACTTATTTTCATTTACTTATTTTCATTTACTTACTTTCATTTACTTATTTTCATTTACTTATTTTCATTTACATACTTTCATTTACATACTTTCATTTACATACTTTCATTTACTTATTTTCATTTACTTATTTTCATTTACTTACTTTCATTTACTTATTTTCATTTACTTACTTTCATTTACTTATTTTCATTTACTTATTTTCATTTACATACTTTCATTTACATACTTTCATTTACATACTTTCATTTACATACTTTCATTTACTTATTTTCATTTACTTATTTTCATATACTTACTTTCATTTACTTATTTTCATTTACATACTTTCATTTACATACTTTCATTTATTTACTTTCATTTACATACTTTCATTTACATACTTTCATTTACATACTTTCATTTACATACTTTCATTTACTTACTTTCATTTACATACTTTCATTTACATACTTTCATTTACATACTTTCATTTACTTACTTTCATTTACATACTTTCATTTACATACTTTCATTTACATACTTTCATTTACTTACTTTCATTTACTTATTTTCATTTACTTATTTTCATTTACATACTTTCATTTACTTACTTTCATTTACTTACTTTCATTTACATACTTTCCAGTACTTACTTAAAAAAATATTCCTCATTGTGAGAATTGAACCGTATACTTTTTGACAGTGAATTATGCACCTTAACCTCACCATGCCGACCATCTCACTCAAACAGTTTTAGAACCGTTCCAACGACAAAATCTGGCATCACCATTATCATCATCTAATCCCTGAGAACATCTGCGTGTCAAGCATGGGAACTATGTCCGTCTCACTTGTCCAATACTGCAGCCAGACAGTCAGTGAATCCGAAACCTGTCAACAAGGCGCGCCTCCCAGCACCAGAGCTGGAAGTTGTCAGCGACCCACACCTGATGGCTTGCGCCAAGATCTGTGAACCAAAAACCATCCAGACCCTGTTCACCTCTCCGCGGTGCCTCCAGTAACAGACTAACCTGTCTAGTCTGGCCAAGCGAGCAGGGATCGAAGAGGAAGACAACCCGGTACTTAAAAATGTCATGCTGAAGTCGGATGTGTTGGGTCGAAAGGCGCAAATATAACAGTTATACTGCAAACCACAACACAACGCAGACACGTCCACTACGTCCTTGTAAGGGCGGATGATGAAGAGGAATATTCTAGTCTACCACGATACTCTAGAATACTTTAGTCATCGGGCGAACGCAACCAACCAACCAACCAACCAACCAACCAACCAACCAACCAACCCAACCAACCCAACCTAACCAACCCAACCCAACCCAACCAACCCAACCAACCCAACCAACCAACCAACCAACCAACCAACCAACCAAATTAATGTTATCTTCCCACTTCATTTTTAACCCCCTCCCCCTTTTTTCCCTCTCCGTTCGCTTCACAATAGCCTACAATATTATTCCATGAACCGTGATTTGTCGATCAAATCACGTGACCTGTGTTTATTTACTCCTATTGGTCAGAAGATCATGTTGTTGACAAATTACCCTGTTGCCGTTATCGTCACTGATCATGGTTGTTAGAGTTCACACGACAGCACTGCGGGCAAACCCATAGGTGTTTGGGCGCATTTAACATATTAAGGTTGGCTACCATGGAGCGCCATTCTGCTCTGTCTTTTACTTTGTTGGTGCAGGTTGTCATAGGCTGGTTTGTCCATCTTTTGATGTTACTCGTCCATGTTAGCCTTGGTCTGCCTCTGCCTTTTTTACCTTGTATTTTCCCTCCAGGATTGCTTTTAGTAGGCCGTTGTGGCTTTTAACATGGCCCAAAAATCGCATTTGTCTTGTTTGAATTGTGTTTAGTAATTCTCTCTTCATTTTTAGTTGTTTTAAAACTTCATCGTTTGTTTTCTTTTCTTTCCATCCAATTCTACATATTCTTCTATAAATCCACATTTCAAAGGCTTCAATTTCTGTACTGTTTTCTTGTCTAATGTCCATGTTTCTGCCCCATATAGGAATATTGAGAAGACATAACATTTATAGCGCTAATAATACTAATAATGATAACCATAATATTAAGTAACTTATATTCGTGACAATGAAACCTTTATCACATTGTTGGGGTCGCGTTCAAATAAAAAGACTAAACTATGATCATAAACAAGAATAATACTTAAAACCTTCTTGTTTCTTGAATTCCTCTGTTAGTGTTTCTTCTAAGGTTTTCCTTGATTCTTGATCTTTTTTTTAACTTTTATTGTCTGTTCTTTTTGCTTCTTTTGTTTGTTTGCATATCTTCTCTTTTGTTTTTGCCTGTCTGAGTGGAATCATAACCATTTTGTGGTCCGTGTCGTCTGTGATACAAGAGGTGGGTCTGCTGTCGGTTACTCTTTTCTTGTTCAGTTTTCTTGATTGTATAAAACCTGTTTTGTGTCGTTCCATTTGTATCAGGTGTATACTTGCGACTCTCTGTGTTTGAAGAATGTTTGGGTGATAAACAAATCATTTATTACATAATTTCAGTTGTCTGAAATTATGTAATTTACATACTTTCATTTACATACTTTCATTTACATACTTTCATTTACATACTTTCATTTACTTACTTTCATTTACATACTTTCATTTACTTACTTTCATTTACTTACTTTCATTTACTTATTTTCATTTACATACTTTCATTTACTTATTTTCATTTACTTATTTTCATTTACTTATTTTCATTTACTTATTTTCATTTACATACTTTCATTTACTTATTTTCATTTACATACTTTCATTTACTTATTTTCATTTACATACTTTCATTTACTTATTTTCATTTACATACTTTCATTTACTTATTTTCATTTACATACTTTCATTTACTTATTTTCATTTACTTATTTTCATTTACTTATTTTCATTTACATACTTTCATTTACTTATTTTCATTTACATACTTTCATTTACTTATTTTCATTTACATACTTTCATTTACTTATTTTCATTTACTTACTTTCATTTACATACTTTCATTTACTTATTTTCATTTACATACTTTCATTTACTTATTTTCATTTACATACTTTCATTTACTTATTTTCATTTACTTATTTTCATTTACTTACTTTCATTTACATACTTTCATTTACTTACTTTCATTTACTTACTTTCATTTACATACTTTCATTTACATACTTTCATTTACTTACTTTCATTTACTTACTTTCATTTACATACTTTCATTTACATACTTTCATTTACTTACTTTCATTTACATACTTTCATTTACTTACTTTCATTTACTTACTTTCATTTACATACTTTCATTTACTTACTTTCATTTACTTACTTTCATTTACTTACTTTCATTTACATACTTTCCAGTACTTACTTAAAAAAATATTCCTCATTGTGAGAATTGAACCGTATACTTTTTGACAGTGAAGTATGCACCTTAACCTCACCATGCCGACCATCTCACTCAAACAGTTTTAGAACCGTTCCAACGACAAAATCTGGCATCACCATTATCATCATCTAATCCCAGAGAACATCTGCGTGTCAAGCATGGGAACAACGTCCGTCTCACTTGTCCAATACTGCAGCCAGACAGTCAGTGAATCCGAAACCTGTGAACAAGGCGCGCCTCCCAGCACCAGAGCTGGAAGTTGTCAGCGACCCACAGCTGATGGCTTGCGCCAGGATCGGTGAACCAAAACCATCCAGACCCTGTTCCACCTCTCCGCGGTGCCTCCAGTAACAGACTAACCTGTCTAGTCTGGCCAAGCGAGCAGGGATCGAAGAGGGAAGACAACCCGGTACTCAAAAATGTCGTGCTGAAGTTGGATGTATTGGGTCGAAAGGCGCAAATATAACAGTTATACTGCAAACCACAACACAACGCAGACACGTCCACTACGTCCTTGTAAGGGCGGATGATGAAGAGGAATATTCTAGTCTACCACGATACTCTAGAATACTTTAGTCATCGGGCGAACGCAACCAACCAACCAACCAACCAACCAACCAGCCAGCCAACCAGCCAACCAGCCAGCCAGCCAGCCAGCTAGCCAACCAACCAACCAACCAACCAACCAACCAACCAACCAACCAGCCAGCCAGCCAGCCAGCCAGCCAGCCAACCAACCAACCAGCCAACCAACCAACCAACCAAATTAATGTTATCTTCCCACTTCATTTTTAACCCCTCCCCCTTTTTTTCCTCTCCGTTCCCTTCACAACAGCCTACAATTTTATTCCATGAACCGTGATTTGTCGATCACGTGACCTGTGTTTATTTACTCCTATTGGTCAGAAGATCATGTTGTTGACAAATTACCCTGTTGCCGTTATCGTCACTGATCATGGTTGTTAGAGTTCACACGACAGCACTGCGGGCAAACCCATAGGTGTTTGGGCGCATTTAACATATTACCAGACCAATGTACAATGACAACTCCAGTAGCTCGCTGAGATAATCTTTCGTTTCTATGAAATATAATTGTTCAGTGCCTGCATGCGACAGGGCAAGATCGATCACAATACAGGAATAAGAATGTCTGGACTGTAGAAACGTACATTTCAAAAACATTATCAAGAAAACGAGTCTTAGACGAGGGCAAATAGCTCGTTATCAGCGCACTGACAACAACATTCTTGACACGTTTAATTATATAAACACACATTTGTTTATGATGGCAGGTACACTAGTAATTATATAAACACACATTTGTTCATGATGGCAGGTACACTAGTAATTATATAAACACACATTTGTTTATGATGGCAGGTACACTAGTAATTATATAAACACACATTTGTTCACGATGGAAGGTACACTAGTAATTATATAAACACACATTTGTTCATGATGGCAGGTACACTAGTAATTATATAAACACACATTTGTTCACGATGGAAGGTACACTAGTAATTATATAAACATACATTTTTTCACGATGGCAGGTACACTAGTAATTATATAAACACACATTTGTTTATGATGGCAGGTACACAAGTAATTATATAAACACACATTTGTTCATGATGGCAGGGACACTAGTAATTATATAAACACACATGTGTACATATTAAGAGGTATACACACACATATCATTATATAATTTCCAGCCATGGATGACAGAATCAAGATCTGGAGAGCACGAGCATACCTGAAGATTAGTACAGATACAGAGCATCCATTGCACCACGTGCTCAACACAGAGAAAGGTGACAGGTTAAAAAGAGGCAAATCATGGGTGGGCCGGGCAGAAGATGTCATCAAACAGGTCTGTGGGCTTACCAATATCAGCGTTGGTGAAGAGTGGATACCGGTGCCTACGTCATTCAAGGGAACTTTCTCATGTATTGTCACACTCGACAGGAAAAGTAGGGAACAGAACCCGGTCGTGGTTAATGCTGAGGTCAACGGTCTCATCTGCGATAATACCGATGAGAAAGATGCAGTCATCTATACAGACGGATCTGTAAGACGACACGAAAGAAGTGCATGGGCATTTACAGCACGCTCAGCAGGCAGAATGGCCAAGGAAGACAGTGGTGCATACGCCATGACCACGAGTAGCATGACAATGGAGGTGATGGCAGTGACCAAGGCATTCAAATTGTTAGAGTCACAAGACTACACCCACGCATGTATACTGAGTGATTCGATGAGCATGATAAAAAAAGTGGAGGCGGGCTTTGTACGCATGCAATGGGTAGAGTCGTTGCAGAAATCCAAAATACGTAAGGTCACCTTTGTCTATGTCCCTGGACATGCGGGAGTACGGGGAAATGAAAGAGCGGACAGGTTGGCTAGCTGCGCTGTCGTTGAGGACGGGCAACCGATGGATCGGGCGGACATCATCAATGCCCTTCGAGATGTTGGAAGAGCACAGGACTTCGACAAACACAGATCAACGTCACTTCTTCGGATGATGGAAATGGGAGTTAAGATGGGCACGGCCAGAAATGAGAAACTTAGTGGCCGTGTAAGAAGACTTATCAACCAACATAGAACTGGAGTCGTCAGTCGCTGGACACTGAGGGAATTGCTGAGGAGGGGATCTGAGCACCTATGGACATGTTCGGAGTGCAATGATGATGACCCGCAAATAACTTAATAACTCAATAACTCAATATCATTATATAAGCACACATTTGTACATGTTAGCAGGTACACACACACATATAATTATATAAATACACATTTGTACATGTTGACAGGTAGTAAAACGTAAAACATACGTAGTAAAACGTACGTGCCAAGTGGCGTGTAGGGAATATGGTGTTAGTGACCATAATTTTTACAGACCTTCAGCACACGAGTTTTGTGGTGATATGGTCGGTATTACGCCTGTGCCGCTTTACTTTCCCATTAAAAAAAAATCCTGTATCCATTTAAGGTTGGGTTACTCGAAAGTTTAATAGATTTTGAAGCTGAAACACCAGCAGCAGAATTAGATATAAGTTTAGAAGGCTTTACCTTGAGTGAAATTGAGACCTACGTAAAGCGTATGGCCAACAACAAGGCTGCTGGCGAGGATAAGTTAACAGCTGAGATCCTCAAGGCAATCGATAGCCATAATTTAATATATCTCCAGAAAATGTTCAACATCATTTGGAAAGCAGAGTAGGTGCCTCATAAGTGGAAAAAAGGAATCATTGTTAAGATTCCAAAAAAGTGCAATTTTAGAGATTGTAACAACTGGAGAGGCATGACACTTTTGTCAGTTGCCTCAAAGTTATTCTGCAAAATCATCATAAATAGAATAAAGGATTCAATAGATACAGTAATGCGCGAAGAACAGGCAGGTTTAGAAAAGGGAGAAGCTGCCTTGACCACATTTTCACTCTACGACTTGTTATGGACTTCATAATGAAGAAATGCTGCACTGGAAACAAAGACATCGAATCGATACAAGGAGACCATTAGGGGGACCTCGACTTTGCTGATGACATAGTTCTCATCTGCAGTCAGATAAAAACGATGCAAGAAAACACAAATGAACTATCATCAATAGCCAGCAAAATTGGGCTTAGGATAAATCAATAGAAGACTAAAGCCACGAAAAGCTTAATTCCAACAGATGACGTAATATACACAGAAAACAAACCAGTAGAAGAGATCGATCACTTTATCTATCTTGGAAGTCACATTGATCGGGAAGGGGATACAAGTAATGAAATTAGAATCAGAATTGCTAAAGCAGCAATGTCTTTCAGAAGCCTTGAAAAGTTGTGGAAATCAAAACTCATCAGCACAAACACAAAACTTAGACTATTCAAATCAAATGTACTATCAACCCTTACGTATGCGTGTGAAAGCTGGAAAACAACAAGAGATATAGAAACAAAGTTGAATGCATTCGAAAATAAATGTCTAAGGAAAATACTTGGTATAGCGTGGAATGAATTCAAAACAAACGAGGAAATTAGAGAAATCGCCAATCAACCACTAATATCTTCAGTAATCAAGAAAATACGATGGTCATATGTTGGACATGTGATGAAGAGAGATAATAACCAAATAGCAAAGCAAGCCCTCATGTGGGATACAACAGGTAAGAGGAAAAGAGGCCGACCAGAGACACTGCGAAGACCATTGATCCGAGAGGCAAGAGCAGCATGAATTGGCTCCCTCAATAAGATATATTTGATAAAATATCTTTAGAAGGATTGAAAACTGCTAGAATTAAAATTTAGATAAGAGAAAGAGTATCTGGGTCTATGCCCTATGGGCCAGCTCGAAAGGTCAATAGACAGACAGACAGACAGACAGACAGACAGACAGACAGACAGACAGACAGACAGACAGACAGACAGACAGACAGACAGACAGACAGATAGATAGATAGATAGATAGATAGATAGATAGATAGATAGATAGATAGATAGATAGATAGATAGATAGATAGATAGATAGATAGATAGATAGATAGATAGATAGATAGATAGATAGATAGATAGATAGATAGATAGATAGATAGATAGATAGATAGATAGATAGATAGATAGATAGATAGATAGATAGATAGATAGATAGATAGATAGATAGATAGATAGATAGATAGATAGATAGATAGATAGATAGATAGATAGATAGATAGATAGATAGATAGATAGATAGATAACCCGAAAGTCGTCGATTAGAATCGACTTGTCCTTTGTAGTCCAGTTCACTAACCACTGAGCCATCGCAAGTCCCCATATTGACAGGTACACACATGTACTTATATATACGCGCATTTGTACATGTTGACAAGTACACACATGTAGACATCATAAATCAGCTATTTGCTAACAGTTCAGTCGTGTACTGTGTTTATCCAAATCTTCAGGAATTACAGCCTTTTGTGTTTACGATAAAACAAGTATGCTGCACTTGTTCATTCTGTGGTCAAGATTGGCTGATTCAGTCACGAAAAAAGCTGCTCTTTAAAACTACACCCAGTATAAGACACTACTATATATAACTAGACCATTGACAAATCCTGATTACTTGTTACTAACTGTCTGTTAAGACGCCAATGGTCACGTATAATATAGCAATATAATATGCCTGCATTCAAACAAAGGCAGACAAAATGTGCAGGAATTAGGAAGAAAATAAGAAAACAGAAAAGAACCAAAAAAAATACAGAAACAAATTCGTATCGGTCTCTTGAGAACTAATCCATGAACGAATGTACGTCATAGCAGTATAAAAATCATGTCCCGTCATTGTTTATCCATAATTAGGCATTTCAGTTGAGTTTCATAACAACTGAAGCACAAATAACAGTTTGATGACTGTTTATAGTGGAAGTTGTGATCATTAAATTCTTGGTCAATCTAATGAAACAAAGATAAAAACGCGATGCTTAGAAACCAATTTTAAGTCAGGACATTGAAGAAGGCTTCTTTGTAATCACATGATTTGAGCAGACCTCCCGGAAAATAGCTCTTACTTAAATACAATCAACCAGGCTAAGAAATGGAAAAATAATTATGATATATCATTATCTTCTTTGGAAAGAATGCAAAAATCGTCGGCCACGTCTTGTGGGCGTCCGTCTAGCTCCCATCATCGGCTACCTGGTGTGGCCCCATGTCTCATACGGAACGAACAGATATAAATCTTATTGTTCTTACTTTTGTTTCTCCTATTTACCTTGACACGTTTCCGTTAATAAATCTCGTAATAAACAAGTCCCAATCACGTTGAATTGTGACCAATCTTGATGGTGTTCAGTCTTGTGTAAATTGTTATATTTTGACATCAGCTGCAGACTCCAGAGACGCCTTAGCCGTAACCGATGAATGTTACAACGGAATAGTAACATCTTCAGGGTTGTAGCAGTCACGCAGACCTTCAACGCGAAACCTGGCGCAAAGCATCAGACTGGGGAGAAACAAGGAGGAGCGGACAGGGTTGCGTTGTACCAAAATGGGGAGAGACATTGGATGAGAAAAATATGTCCAAACGCGAGGAGAGAGAGAGAGAGACGGAGAGGAGAGAGAGACGGAGAGGAGAGAGAGAGACGGAGAGGAGAGAAAGGGGCAGAAAAGACAGAGATGGAGAAAGAGGGGATGGAAATAGAAGGCAGAGAGAGCGAGAGGCAGAGAGAGAGGGAGAGGACGAGAGAAGAGTGAAGAGAAATGAGATAGAGGGGGAGAAAGAAGAAGAAGGAGAAAGAGGGAGTGGGCGTTAAAGGGATAGAAAAAGACGAAGAGAGTGAAGGAGAGAGAGAGAGAGAGAGAGAGAGAGGAAGTCTTACCTTACTTTATCTTAGACATAATGAGGCACGAGAGTTCTCGCACAGAGTCTGAACATGAGCAAGTACGTACGATGAGACTGATGCAGACTTCAACAAGAGCAAGTTTTGATCATCATCAAGTACCGTGCCTGCTGGCGTAGGTGATCATGTCTCTCCACAACTTTCGATCTCGACAATTATTTATCATTTCTATTGTTGACCTTCTGCCAAGCCATTCTCTAAAGCTGTCTGGTATCTTTTCACTTTGCTTCCCCCTATCTCATTGTCCCTCAATTTTCCCAGTTGTTACAATATATTACAGCTGTTCCCTTCTCATTACATGGCTAGTTCTCTTTCTACTTTGGCCTCTTTCATAACGTTTTCAATACTCTTCTTAACTGTCCATTGTATTCTAAACATTTTTTTGTAAAACCACATCTATACAGCCTCCAGTGATTTTCTTGTGTGTTGTCATATTGTTCATGAATTCACATCCATATGTTAAGACTAACTACATAACATTTAATAACTCTTTTTCTTGTTTCTATTGTCAAAAATGGATTGCATAGTATCTTCCTTATCTTTTGGAAAGTTGCTTTTGCCTGAGCCATTCTACATTTCACCTCTGTTGTATATCTACCATCTGAGGTTAGCAATGTTCCCAGCTATTTAAATTCATTTACCTGTGCTACCAATGCCAGACCTGGACCCTAGATGCAAGAACAATAGGAAAAATAACTTCTACTGAGATGAAATGTGTTAGACGAATGACAGGAAACAGTCTGAGAGATAAGATCAGAAATAAAGAACAGAGAAAAAAGCTAGGAATAGCCCCCGCCATAGAATATAAAAGGAAACAACAGATAAAATGGTTTGGCCACGTGACAAGGCAGAAAGATCAAAACACAACACAACGAGCCTTCAACAAACGTTGTGAGAACACCAGACCCAAGGGTCGACCACGAAAAAGATGGATCGATGAAATATTACAAGCACTAGGAAACAACAAAATCTCTTAAAACATCAGAAAGAAACAATCAACATTTTTCGAGCACATCATGAGAAGAGGAAAGTTGGAATACTTGGCAAAAATAAAAGGAAAGAGAATCGCGGAGGACAAAGAGAGAAAATACTGGATAGCGTGGTGTCATGGCATGGAAAACAGTCAACAACAGAACTGATACGATGTACTGTAGATAGAAGATTGTGGAAGGACATGATCGCCTACGCCAACCGGTATGGCACATGATGATGAGTGTCGTTTTTCGGTATGTTCTGTCTTATCACGTGATCAAAAAACTTTTGTCTGTTGTTTCTTTATGTATTCTATGACGGGAATTATTGCTAAATTGTTTTTCACTTCTTCATTCACTTCTTTTTAATCTTATCTCTCAAGCTCTTTGGTTTTCTGTCGTGGAACAAATTTATCTCGGTAATGGTTATCTTGTTAATTGTTCTTGTAGAGTCTGTGATAACACAACGTTGGGATGAAGATTGTATTGTAGAGTGCCCGTTTTGCCTCTTTCAGTTATTTCCTTGTTGGACAATAGTGGTGATAGCTGTCCAATGATTTGACAAGCTTTGTTGTATCTTGAGTCTATCTCGCTACTTGTGAGTTATCGCCTGTCACTACACCTCGAGATATTGAAATTCCTCTACTTGTTTTAGTTATCTGCAGTCTATCGTTATGTTGAAAGCGTTGTCAAAATTGTGTGTCTCTTTTGCAAAATTCATGAGTTCTGTCTTTTTTATGTTAATTTTAATGTTGTAATCTTTGTGTGTGCATGTCTGTGTTAATCTTATTTCATATTCTTGTGTGTGCATGTCTGTGTTAATCTTATTTCATATTCTTGTGTGTGCATGCCTATGTTAGTCATATCTCATATCTTTGTGTGTATGTCTATGTTAGATATGTGTCATCTCTTTGTGTATACATGCCTATGTTAGTCATATCTCATATCTTTGTGTGTATGTCTATGTTAGATATGTGTCATATCTTTGTGTATACATGCCTATGTTAGTTATATCTCATATCTTTGTGTGTATGCCTATGTTAATATGTGTCATATCTTTGTATGTGCATGCCTATGTTAGTCATAGCTCATATCTTTATTAAGATAAACTAACATATGTTAGATGACTAACATAAACATGTTTATGTTAGTCATGCGTCATATATCTTGATATGTGTCGGTGTTAGTCATGTCTCATATCTTTGTGTGTGCATGTCTGTGTTAGTCACCTCTAGTGACTCAGGCAGATGGTGCTCGTTAACCTGGGAGGGCCGACCATCTTAGGGCAGAATCCCCCTACAGAAAAGACAATCTGCAGCCTTGCAGGAAGATTTGGGACAATCAAAGGCTAAGGAAAGCAAACCTGAATAAAATGCTGGCTGAAATCGGATGCACTGGGCCACTGGCGCAGAACACAGTGCAACGTTTTAACGGGTGTTCAATCAGAAACACACTTAACCTGACAGCTGACTTCATGTGAGAGTATGGAATCCTACTCTGATTGAGTCCTGAATGCAGAGAGAGAGAGAGAGATGTTGTCATGAGTGCCTGAGCTGTTTAGTCTATTTTATTTTTTCTTGTAAGTAATCTATTTGTCCATGTATTTAATTTGTCTCTTGTACCGTTGCCTATTATTCACTTCTTTATGTCAGGACTGGCTCTATATAAAACATAGAAGAGTTCATTTCTTACATCAATAATCAAAGGTGTGTGGTATGAAATATATAATTTTGAAATATAATACGTTCTATAAAATGTACAGGGACAGGGAATTCATATAAATTAATGTTCCGATTTGATTTCCTAGAGTTGAAATGAAGATTAACTACTTTAGTAATGTAAGAAGCATCATTTAGGAAGCTGTGAGATTATGTGTCTTCTTTGTGTCAGCCATCTTGATGTAGAGAATATCCATTTCCGTTTCATTTCCTGGCAACGGCAACGTCTAATGTCAGAGGTTCTCAAATTGAATGCAGCTTGGACACCGCCATGTTTCTTCTCTGCCAGCAATTGTGCGTTCTTAATGATGTTTTTATTTTACCTTTATAATCATTATCATGTGCCATACATGTGGCGGTCATGTAATTCCAAGTGTTTATTGAAGACATATGCTCCACAGGGAGTTGAAAGTGTTTGTTGAAGATCTATGCTCCACAGAGAGTTGACAGTGTTTGTTGAAGATCTATGCTCCACAGAGATCTTACAGTGTTTGTTGAAGATCTAGGCTCCACAGAGAGTTGACAGTGTTTGTTGAAGATCTATGCTCCACAGAGAATTGACAGTGTTTGTTGAAGATCTATGCTCCACAGAGAGTTGACAGTGTTTGTTGAAGATCTATGCTCCACAGAGAGCTGACAGTGTTTGTTGAAGATCTATGCTCCACAGAGAGCTGACAGTGTTTGTTGGAGATCTATGCTCCACAGAGAGCTGACAGTGTTTGTTGAAGATCTATGCTCCAAGAGAGCTGACAGTGTTTGTTGGAGATCTATGCTGCACAGAGAGCTGAAAGTGTTTGTTGAAGATCTATGCTCCACAGAGAGTTGACAGTGTTTGTTGGAGATCTATGCTCCACAGAGAGCTGACAGTGTTTGTTGGAGATCTATGCTGCACAGAGAGCTGAAAGTGTTTGTTGAAGATCTATGCTCCACAGAGAGCTGACAGTGTTTGTTGAAGATCTATGCTCCACAGAGAGCTGACAGTGTTTATTGAAGATCTATGCTCCACAGAGAGCTGACAGTGTTTGTTGAAGATCTATGCTCCACAGAGAGCTGACAGTGTTTGTTGAAGATCTATGCTCCACAGAGAGCTGACAGTGTTTGTTGAAGATCTATGCTCCACAGAGAGCTGACAGTGTTTGTTGGAGATCTATGCTGCACAGAGAGCTTCAAGTGTTTGTTGAAGATCTATGCTCCACAGAGAGCTGACAGTGTTTGTTGAAGATCTATGCTCCACAGAGAGCTGACAGTGTTTGTTGGAGATCTATGCTGCACAGAGAGCTTCAAGTGTTTGTTGAAGATCTATGCTCCACAGAGAGTTAAATGAAAAAAATGAGAAAAGGGGCAAACTTGAAGTGAAACAAACATGGACTATTGACGATTAAAAGTATCAATTCTTATAAGTTCCTCCTTTTCTTCCCCCATATGTAGATCGACAAAGTTATCAATATGATCCTAACAAAGACCACCAATTCGTGCTGTTCCTACTTACCCCTTGAGGAATGCCCCATGTCTTATCCATACATTTACCTTGACCTTTACTGTTATCCGCCATCTTGTTCTGTCTTTATTTCAACATCATGTAACCCATGCATGGTAGTTCTTGTAATTGTACTTGTTTGGCATCTGCTAAATCGCCATTTCTAGCTTCATCTTTACTCACTTTGTCCATCTTCGCTTCTTTGCTATTTTAAAGAGCATTATTTGCTTGTTGACCGTTCAGCAAAGGCTAAAATAAACTACGAACATTGTGAAACATAATGAACAGCTTCAACACTGTCATCTGTTATTCTCAAAGTAAATTAAGATGTAACAGACAAGCCGAGACTGATTGCTGCAGACGCTGGACACCTCACTTAGGACATCATCATCATCACCATGTGCCATATCGATTGGCGTAGGCGATCATGTTATTCCACAATTTTCTATAAACAGTACATCGTATCAGTTCTGTTGTTGACTGTTTTCCATGCCATGACACCAAGCTATCAAGTATTTTCTCTCTTTGTCGTCCGCGATCTTTCTTTCCTCTTATTTTGCTAGTTATAACCAAGCATTCTAACTTTCCTCTTCTCATGATGTGCCCGAAAAATGTTGATTTGTAGACATTAAGTTGTGTTTTAACATGATTATACTAGGCAATATAAAAAGGTAGTTTGGCATTCCTTTCCTGCTTGGCAGTGGCTGTACTAGTCGGAGATCGCAGCCATTGTCTCTATACATGAGATCCTCTGCCTGCCATCGCGGTGTGGGGACCATAACCGGCACTACTTGTCGGCTGCTCCCACAACATCATCCACCACCTGCTCCAATGGCTTCACATAACCCTGATAGTGGGGCTAAACGGGAGCTCCACCTTGCCCAAGGGTGTCCCGAAGACTAGCGGAGGAAAGAAGATGTCTTACTGCTCCTTTGGTAGGAGGATAACCACCGCGCTAACCCCACTTAGGACAACCCTAAGTAAAATATAAAAAAAAGAAAAACTCACGCTCATTTTTGGGAATCTTCATTACAACTGATAATTGATGCAATTATGGATTTTAATTCGTTTGCAGTGATACTGGGGCCTTCCATAACCAAATAACCAAATTAATGCATGTTTTACTTTTTTGTTTTTGAAAATTTCCCGAACGCTATCCACGTTAGGTATAGAATGAGATCGCGTGTTGTTTAAATGTTTAAAATAAACAAATGAAGATGTCCTGACAGTGTTGTGCAGTTCATTCTTAGTCATTTGTGCGCCGTTTGGTTTTCTTGCTCGTCCACTTTCAGTAACAGATAGGAGGATAATATCAGAGGAAGATAGACTCTGGCTTTGTTTTATCACAACAAGCAGTAGAAGAGAGGGTTGGAAGGAGGAAGCTGGTTGTGGCAACCATTACATGTGTTACTGGGTTGTAGGGTTGAACAGGAGGGAAGGGGTAGGAGTAGAGGGGAAAGTAAGGGAGTAGAATGGAGGAGATGGAAAGGGGGAGGGAGTGGAAGTGAAGAGAGAAAGGAATGATGAGAGAGGAGGACGGAAGGGAAGGAGTAAGGAATGATAAGAGAGGAGGAAGGAGGGAGTTAAGAAGGTGGAGGAGGGGAAAGAAGGAATGATGAGAGAGGAGGACGGAAGGGATATGGGAAGAGAGGGAATGGGAAGGAAGAAAGAGAGGAAGGGACGGATGGATGGATGGATGGATGGAGGGAAGGAAGGAAGGAAGCGAAGGAGGAAGGAAGTAAGGAAGGAAGGAAGGAAGGAAGGAAGGAAGGAAGGAAGGAAGGAAGGAAGGAAGGGAGGAAGGGAGGGAGGAAGGAAGGGAGGAAATAAGGAAGGAAATAAGGAAGGAAGGAAGGAAGGAAGGAAGGAAGGAAGGAAGGAAGGAAGGAAGGGAAGGGGAGGGAGGGAGGGAGGGAGGGAGGGAGGGAGGGAGGGAGGGAGGGAGGAAATAAGGAAGGAAATAAGGAAGGAAGGAAGGAAGGAAGGAAGGAAGGAAGGAAGGAAGGAAGGAAGGAAGGAAGGAAGGAAGGAAGGAAGGAAGGAAGGAAGGAAGGAAGGAAGGAAGGAAGGAAGGAAGGAAGGAAGGAAGGAAAGGAAGGAAGGAAGGAAGGAAGGAAGGAAGGAAGGAAGGAATATAAATTGTTAGAGATCTTTCGACGATTTGTATTATATTAGACTCTTAATGTTTCCAGCTGTACCTTTTCTTAGTGTGTGCCTAAACCAATGGAATTGGTGCTCTTTAATACAACTCAAGATTTCTACCAAACTTTCTTTATTTCACCCTAACCAGTGTTCCTTTTTGTTACATTCTGTTTTCTTAATCAAACCTGATTTGAGAACTTTCAATATTTTCCACAGCTAACTATGTAATATAACAATAATAAAGATGGCGAGATAGTAATCTATGGAAGAAATATGTCTTGTTTGGATTTATTCAAAATAAAATACTAAAAGTACACGCCACTCAAAAATTCTTCATTTGATGTCTGTAGTTAGGAAATAATGAAAAACAAAACGTCCTTGACATTAGAAGTGGCAGGGGAGATAAATCACCTCCTTCTTTTTTACTGGAATAAAATCATAAGGACTGAGTGGATCAGGAAGTAGCGATCATTTTTGGTTCAATTTGTGATCACATGCCCGGGCCTCCGAGATGATTGACTTTATGGGGAGGTAATTGGTGACAGGAAGTGAGTGCAGTGACGTCTGTTTTGTTGACAGTATCTTTAACCAGCTGGCAGATGATCAAACATGGAGCACGCTCGTCGACTTCTTTCTCTTCTCTCACCTTCGAATCTAGAGCTCTTCTTTAGCTCAGTTAGGCTTCGTTTATAATGTTGACAGTAGGCCGGCAGGCAGGTAGGCAGGCAGGTAGGCAGGTAGGTAGGCAGACAGGCAGGCAGGCAGGCAGACAGACATGTAGGCAGACAGGCAGACAGGCAGGCAGACAAGCAGGAAGGAAGGAAGGCAGAAAGGATTCAATGAAGGAATGAAGAGAGGGAGGAAAGAAGGAAGGAAGCGAGAGAGGAAGACAGGGATGGAGGAAGGAAGGAAGAAAAGGAGGAAGAGGGGGAGGGAGGGAGGAAGGAAGGAAGGAAGGAAGGAAGGAAGGAAGGAAGGAAGGAAGGAAGGAAGGAAGGAAGGAAGGAAGGGAAGGAAGGAAGGAAGGAAGGAAGGAAGGAAGGAAGGAAGGAAGGAAGGAAGGAAGGAAGGAAGGAAGGAAGGAAGGAAGGAAGGAAGGAAGGAAGGAAGGAAGGAAGGAAGGAAGGAAGGAAGGAGGGAGGAAGGAAGGAAGGAAGGAAGGAAGGAAGGAAGGGAAGTCAACATTTTGTTATCACATTGCTTTCAACTTCCAAAAATTGCTATATAATGACTATCTAGCCGTGAGATGAAACAGAAAGAAGAGATTGTCGCAGAACGCAATCTACAAACGGTGCCAGGATAACAGAGAAATAAGAATCCTGGTTATACAGGGTACCCAGATCAGCAATTCTGAACAGCTTTACCTGGTGCCATTGCAAAAGGCAGTCCCCCTTTAAATATAAAAAATGCACACACTAAAGTCAGCCATATTTGGAATGATCGCAGGCGTCAACTCAACCGAGGTGCAACGGAGGGTCTTATCATGGAAGTACTCGTTTCGTTGATGATAATTAGAACTTATCGGATATGTGTCAACCAATCATTAACTATTTCCAAATCATTGGACAGCTAGCACCAATATTGTCCAACAAGGAATTAACTCTAGAGGCAAAACGGGCACTGTCCTAAACAATCGTCATCCCAACGTTGTTCTACAAATGCCAGACCTGGACCCTATACTCAAGAACAATAAGAAAAATAACCTCTACTGAGATGAAATGTGTTAGACGAATGACAGGAAATAGTCTGAGAGATAAGATCAGAAATGAAGAACTGAGAAAAAGCTAGGAATAGCCCCCGCCATAGAATATATAAGGAAACAACAGATAAAATGGTTTGGCCACGTGACAGAGCGGAAAGATCAAAACCCAACACAACGAGCCTTCAACAAACGTTGTGAGAACACCAGTCCCAAGGGTCGACCTCGAAAAAGATGGATTGATGGAATATTAGAAGCACTAGGAAACATAACAGCAACAGAGGCGAACAGAAAAGCAAAAGACTGCAAATTATATCTCCCCTCGACGCTGAAAGGCAAATGAGGAAAGAAAGAAGAAGAAAAGATGGACTGGACTACTTTGGATTGAGATGTTTTCCTTTTGTTATTTGATATTTTTTTATATTTTTGATTACTTTTTAGGTGTTTTCTATTTATCCTTCAACTGTGGTATTGATGTCTTGGTGGGTGCTCTCACCTTCAACTGTGGTGTTGATGTCTTTGTGAGTGCTCTCACCTTCATCTGTGGTGTTGATGTCTTGGTGAGTGCTCTCACCTTCATCTGTAGTGTTGATGTCTTGGTGAGTGCTCTCACCTTCATCTGTAGTGTTGATGTCTTGGTGGTTGCTCTCACCTTCATCTGTAGTGTTGATGTCTTGGTGAGTGCTCTCACCTTCATCTGTAGTGTTGATGTCTTGGTGAGTGCTCTCACCTTCATCTGTGGTGTTGATGTCTTGGTGGTTGCTCTCACCTTCATCTGTAGTGTTGATGTCTTGGTGAGTGCTCTCACCTTCATCTGTAGTGTTGATGTCTTGGTGAGTGCTCTCACCTTCATCTGTGGTGTTGAGGTCTTGGTGGTTGCTCTCACCTTCATCTGTAGTGTTGATGTCTTGGTGAGTGCTCTCACCTTCATCTGTAGTGTTGATGTCTTGGTGGTTGCTCTCACCTTCATCTGTAGTGTTGATGTCTTGGTGAGTGCTCTCACCTTCATCTGTAGTGTTGATGTCTTGGTGAGTGCTCTCACCTTCATCTGTGGTGTTGATGTCTTGGTGAGTGCTCTCACCTTCATCTGTAGTGTTGATGTCTTGGTGAGTGCTCTCACCTTCATCTGTGGTGTTGATGTCTTGGTGAGTGCTCTCACCTTCATCTGTAGTGTTGATGTCTTGGTGAGTGCTCTCACCTTCATCTGTGGTGTTGATGTCTTGGTGAGTGCTACCTTCGTCTCGATATCGGTATCTAAAACTAGTTTCTGTGACAATCTTATAGGTTCCCATTCTTCTATCGCTTCCACACACGAATTATTTTGTCTTTCGTCCTCTTCAGTTGAAATATTGTCTATGTTTTGATCTTGTATTTCTTGCCGTCAAGCAAGTTTGGTTAGAGTTATGGCTCCTATCTTCGATGTTGTTCCTTTTTCTTCGTTTGTGTTGGGGTGAGCCTGCTGCTGCTGCGGACCGTGTTGGTGCTGTCTCTTATTTGCTTGTCTCGGGAGGAAGGAGGGAGGGGGGGGAGGTCTATTTCCGTGTCTGGCATCCCCCCTTTCTTGTGTCCCCCACTTCGATGCATTCATCCGTGGTGTATTCATCGCAGTTCCTTGAATGTTGTATACGTGAGGCAGTCAGACACTCCTTTGGTGTGGAAGTAATTACATAAATTGAGGGAGAATAAATGTGTCCAAAAATTGGAAAAAAAAAAACAACAGTCAGAGCAATGCGTCGCATCAGAAATTACTCGTCAACAACAACAAAGACATGAAGGCCAGTGCTCGACGCAAAAGATGTAAGCGTTCTAGCGGAAAATGTAACGTCATTTTAAATACCAAACGAGTAATTAAGTTATGTCATAAAAAAAGTAAAAAAATAAAGTACCCCCGTCACGCCAAGTGGCATATAGGGAAATATGGTGTTAGTGACCATATATTTTACAGACCTTCAGCACATGATTTTTGGGGTAATGTTGTCGGTATTACGCCCGTGCTGCTTTACTTTCCCAGAAAAAAATCCGGTACCCATTTAAGGCTGGGTGAAAGTCGCCATCAGTTATCATCTACTGATCTCTCGCCATCAATTATCATCTACTGATCTCTCGCCATCATTTATCATCTACAGATTTCCCGCCATAAGTTATCATCTATTGATCTCTCGCCATCATTTATCATCTACTGATTTCCCGCCATAAGTTATCATCTATTGATCTCTCGCCATCATTTATCATCTACTGATTTCCCGCCATAAGTTATCATCTATTGATCTCTCGCCATCATTTATCATCTACTGATTTCCCGCCATAAGTTATCATCTATTGATCTCTCGCCACTGATTATCGAGAAAAGATTCCAAAGCCTCGTTATGGCGAACACAAGAGGTGACTATTGATGGGATATGCTCGGTAAACCTTTCAATGTGCAACTTTTCTAATGGAGTTTTTTTTTTAAACACAAGATTAATCTGGTCTTTTCACAATTAATAAGGATATATAAAGAAAATAAAGGAAAAAGGTAGTTTAACATAACATGTTTAACCCCTATTATCAGCTTTTCACCAGCGTTGCATTTTACATACTTATACCCCTTCACAAATATTAACACCTTTCTATTTAACTCAGCCCCTTCTACTTTTAATGACATTTAACCTTATTAATCAGTCAATAAATCAATCAATTAATTATCCTGTAACCTTGTCGATCATTGAGGCACTATCTTTTTCTTCTTCTTCTTTCCTTCCTCGTCTGCCTTTCAGCGTCGAGGGGAGATATAATTTGCGGTCGTTTGCTCTTCTGTTCGCCTCTGCTGTTGTTATGTTTCCTAGTGCTTCTAATATTCCATCGATCCATTTTTTTTCGTGGTCGAACCTTGGGTCTGATGTTCTCACAACGTTTGCTGAAGGCTCGTTGTGTTGTGTTTTGATCTTACTGCCTTGTCTCGCGGCCAAACCATTTTATCTGTTGTTTCCTTATATATTCTATGGCGGGGGCTATTCCTAGCTTTTTTCTCAGTTCTTCATTTCTGATCTTATCTCTCAGACTGTTTCCTGTCATTCGTCTAACACATTTCATCTCTGTAGATGTTATTTTTCTTATTGTTCTTGCATCTAGGGTCCAGGTCTGGCATTGGTAGCACAACGTTGGGATGAAGATTGTATTGTATAGTGCTCGTTTTGCCTCCAGAGTTATTTCCTTGTTGGACAATAGTGGTGATAACGGGACACTATAGATGACATTTTCACAATTTGCTTCCAATCATCACGATTTAGAGAAGCTCTTTGCTGTACAACAAAACACATTCCTGCCTACACTGTGATATTATCTACCCATCTTTTTTATTGTCCTCCCTGCTTTCTTCTCCTGGCACTGTGCCTTGAAGACTAGTTTTGGCAAATGCTAAACAGTGAGGAAACAACACTAGCAGCAGAGGCAAAACGGGCACTATACGACACAATCTACATTCCAATGTAGTGCTAATGACATTCCAAACCCATAGTCAACTATGACTGATCGAGGCTACTACTACTTTTGTTTGTATCACAGACTGAAAGACTTTCAATCTCCTGTTTAATGACACTATCTTAATGTAACAAGAACATTTTTCATGGAAACAAAGCTGAATGAATAGAGCATCATCATTCGAGAAGGTCATGATGAGACCAATGCTTCCAAACACTACTACAAGAAATTAAACCAAATGATCATCATCAGGTCGCATGTCCTTTGTAGAACGTTGAATTCACCACAGCCCGTCTGAAAGAATCTCTGTCCCTAGACAGATCTCTCACAGAACGTTGCATTCATCACAGCCCGTTTGAAAGAATTTCTGCCTACAGCCAGAACGCCCACAGAACGTTGCATTCACCACAGCCCGTCTGAAAGAATCTCTGTCCCTAGCTAGATCTCTCACAGAACGTTGCATTCACCACAGCCCGTCTGAAAGAATCTCTGTCCCTAGCTAGATCTCAAACAGAACGTTGCATTCACCACAGCCCGTCTGAAAGAATCTCTGTCCCTAGCTAGATCTCTCACAGAACGTTGCATTCATCACAGCCCGTTTGAAAGAATCTCTGCCTATAGCCAGATCGCCCACAGAACGGTGCATTCATCACAGCTTGTCTGAAAGAAACTCTATCTCTATCTCCCACATCTTTTGCCATGCTCAAGGTCTCTTTGGTGCCTTGAAGCACCTTCTTCTTGGTCTGCCCCTGATGAGTCGTCCAGGATCCATGGCTTCCATTTTTGTTCTTTCCAGCCCGCTGTAACTTTTGACATGGCCATTGTATTTTAATTTCCTTTCTAGAATGGTGTTTATAAACCAGTTCTTTTTAATGTTCCAATATTTTAATGTCTTCATTGTTCTTTTTAATGTTTCAATATTTTAATGTCTTCATTGTTCTTTTTAATGTTTCAATATTTTAATGTCTTCATTGTTCTTTTTAATGTTTCAATATTTTAATGTCTTCATTGTTCTTTTTAATGTTTCAATATTTTAATGTCTTCATTGTTCTTTTTAATGTTTCAATATTTTAATGTCTTCATTATTCTTTTTAATGTTTCAATATTTTAATGTCTTCATTGTTCTTTTTAATGTTTCAATATTTTAATGTCTTCATTGTTCTTTTTAATGTTTCAATATTTTAATGTTTTCATTGTTCTTTTTCGTCATTCAATGTATGTTATGAATTGTTCTTTGAGATTTTGTTTTGAATGCATTGATTTAATCCTTTGCTGCTTGAGAGATTGTCCATGATTCACAGTGAGCACGGGATCAACTTCTGATTGATCCAACGCAGCGCTTCTTAAATATGGTTCGCCCTTGATGTCATCACAGAAGGTCTGAGAAGGTTTGTATATTATTTTTTTCAATCAAAATAGAACACGGAATTAATGAACGAACGAGTGAACGAGTGAATGTATTAAGGAAAAAAAGAAACGAGGAAAGAAAGAAAGTAGAAAAACAACAAAAGATATTGAGAAATCAATCAAGAAGGGTTTCACCTTCAAGAAAGAAAGAAAGAAAGAAAGAAAGAAAGAAAGAAAGAAAGAAAGAAAGAAAGAAAGAAAGAAAGAAAGGATACGAAGAGATAAATATTATATTCTGGAGGGCAATTCTGAATGCACAAATGAGACTGATATGCCGGACCAATAAACAACCATGTTCCCATACAGTTGACCTCGCAGTAAACAAGTCAATTACTTCAGCGGTGAAGCTCTTTGTCAAAACAAGCAACTTGCCAAATCGGATATGTCGGACCGAAAGATCAAAACTTACCGTCGGCGGGAACAACCTATAAATCAGGCCTGGAATAGCGAACAAAGAATGAATTATCAACAAAACCACAAATTATTATCCACCTTTTCGCTTTTTTTATTTTTGTATTCATCGTCATCATCAATGCGTGCCGTCTTCGCATCGAAGGTTGGCTACCATGGAGCGCCATTCCACTTTGTCTCTTGCTTTGATGGTGCAGGTTGTCATAGGCTGGCTTGTCCATCTTTTCATGTTACTCATCCATGTTAGTCTTGGTCTGCCTCTCCTCTTTTACCTTTTATTTTCCCTTCCAAGATTGCTTTAGTAGGCTGTTGTGTCTTTTAACATGCCCCAAAAATCTCATTTGTCTTGTTCTAATTGTGTTTAGTTGTTTTCTTCTCATTTTTAGTTGTTTCAAAACTTCATCGTTTGTTGTCTTTTCTTTCCATCCAATTCTACCTATTCTTCTATAAATCCACATTTCAAAGGCTTCAATTTTCTGTTCTGTTTTCTTGTCTAATGTCCATGTTTTTGCACCATACAGGAATATTGAAACGATGTAACATTTTGCTATTCTTAGTTTCAGCCCTGGTGTTATTTGTTTTGTTGTTTGTATATTTTTCATGGCATTAAAGTTCCTTTTTGCCATACCTATTCTTTTTTTTAAATTAATTTATTGTAATTGAATTTTTCCAGTCTTTGTTTCCTATCAGTTTTCAAGACGTTCGTGGGAACAGTATAACTTTGAGTTCTTGCTATCCAACATACCAGAAACGAAATTAATAACGAAGCGAAACATAAACCTAACAATCCTATAATTTTAGGTATTTTGTTACAAGTACAAATGTAACAAGAGAAATATCAACCGTACTTGTACACGTAATTGAAATATCTCAGTTTTATTTAAAAGAGAGGAAGATTTGTTGTTAAAAGTATGATTCTCTGCCTCCAATTACATGCGTCTATTATTAGTTTGTTTTGAAATAGAAAAGACAGAAAATGACAAATGATCACATCTAACAGCTTCTTACAACGATCAGAAAGAGAAGTACTCAATGACAGTTGGAGGATAATAACAAATAGTTGGCCCAGGGCTTTCTATCAGGATAATAACAAATAGTTGACCCAGGGCTTTCTATCAGGATAATAACAAATAGTTGACCCAGGGCATTCTATCAGGATAATAACAATTAGTTGACCCAGGGCTTTCTATCAGGATAATAACAAATAGTTGACCCAGGGCTTTCTATCAGGATAATAACAAATAGTTGGCATAGGGCTTTCTATTAGGATAATAACAAATAGTTGGCCCAGGGCTTTCTACCTAGGATAATAACAAATAGTTGACCCAGGGCTTTCTATCAGGATAATAACAAATAGTTGACCCAGGGCTTTCTATCAGTATAATAACTAATAGTTGGCCCGGGCTTTCTATCAGGATAATAACAAATAGCTGGCCCAGGGCTTTCTATGAGGCTGGGGGACGCGTTAAACTTTGAGGTCACCTTTGACCCTCGACATCACAACTAACTTCATATTCATTTTGATCGTTCCCACGCCACATGACGTCACAGAGGGCTTGTGTTTTTCGTCACCCATCTCTATTCTGTGCGAGATGTTCGATCTTATCTAATGAGTCTATGCCTGCCAACTTTGCTTCTCTTATAAGTGTTATTTTTAGTGTCTCTTAAGTTCTTCCTCTTTTTCTGTGTCCTGATGTTTCCCATAGAAGAGCCTGTTTTTGAATTCTCTTGTCTCTTCTCAGCACATGTCCGACATACGACCATTGTCTTTCCTTAATTGTAGATGAGATCTTTGGTTCCATTGCCATTTCTCTTATTTCAATATTAGTCTTGATTTCATTCTATGGTACACAGAGTGTATTTCTTAGGCATTTGTCTTTAAAGCGTTTAGTTTTCTCTCAATCTCTTTTGTTGATTTCCAGCTTTCACATGCATAGGTTAGTTTTGATTATTCGTTTGAGTTGAATATTCTACGTTTGGTCTTCTTCTTTGGTATTTTTGAGTTCCATGTGTTGTCCAGGTTTGTTAAACATTTGTGTCTGCTGTTGCTTCCCTACTTCTGATCTCTTTCTTTGTATCACCTTCTTGATCTATATTACTAGCAACATCTACCAAGACCAAACAACTAATTTACTAGTTTCCTTTTTTTTTCAAATGATCATCGTCATCAAGTACCGGGCCTGCTAGCGTAGGTGATCATGTCTCTCCACAACTTTCGATCTCGACAGTTGTTTATCATTTCTGTTCTAGACCTTCTGCCAAGCCATTCTCTTAAGCTGTCTAGTATTTATTCTCTTTGCTTTCCTCTATCTCTTCGTCCCTCAATTTTCCCAATTGTTACAATACATTCCAGTTGTTCTCTTCTCATTACATGACCAAAAATGATGATTGTTTCTTCCTAATATTGGAAATTAGCTCTCTTTTTTCCAAATGATAAATGCTATGTAAAAGTGTACAATAATATGTAAACATCATATCCCATGGGCTAATGTAAAGTCACCATAGATTCATGGTCCTTATACGTCACGATTTTCTTGTTTCATGATATGGCAAGTTCCGGTTACAATTGTGTTGATACAACGATTCCTCGTTATTGCGATCATGCACGACAATTATCCCCGATATTTTAGTTGGCGTGCTGACTTATCTGTTTTAGAAACGCAACTTGTGTATGATTACATGTTAATAGTAATAGGAGTAGTAGTAGTTGTGATAGTAACATTAATAATAATAATAGCAGAAGTTGTAGTAGTAGTTGTAGTTGTGATAGTAACATTATTAATAATAAAAGCAGTAGTAGTAGTAGTAGTAACATTAATAATAATAAAAGCAGTAGTAGTAGTTGTGATAGTAACATTAATAATAATAATAGCAGAAGTTGTAGTAGTAGTTGTAGTTGTGATAGTAACATTAATAATAATAATAGCAGTAGTAGTAGTTGTGATAGTAACATTAATAATAATAATAGCAGAAGTTGTAGTAGTAGTAGTAGTTGTGATAGTAACATTAATAATAATAGCAGTAGTAGTAGTTGTGATAGTAACATTAATAATAATAATAGCAGAAGTTGTAGTAGTAGTAGTTGTTGTGATAGTAACATTAATAATAATAATAGCAGTAGTAGTAGTTGTGATAGTAACATTAATAATAATAATAGCAGAAGTTGTAGTAGTAGTAACATTATTAATAATAAAAGCAGTAGTAGTAGTAGTAGTAGTAGTAGTAGTAGTAGTAGTAGTAGTAGTAGTAACATTAATAATAATAAAAGCAGTAGTAGTAGTAGTAGTAGTAGTAGTAACATTAATAATAATAATAGCAGTAGTAGTAGTAGTAGTAACATTAATAATAATAAAAGCAGTAGTAGTAGTAGTAGTAACATTAATAATAATAAAAGCAGTAGTAGTAGTAACATTAATAATAATAAAAGTAGTAGTAGTAGTAGTAGTAGTAGTAACATTAATAATAATAATAGCAGTAGTAGTAGTAGTAGTAACATTAATAATAATAAAAGCAGTAGTAGTAGTAGTAGTAACATTAATAATAATAAAAGTAGTAGTAGTAGTAGTAGTAACATTAATAATAATAATAGCAGTAGTAGTAGTAGTAGTAACATTAATAATAATAAAAGCAGTAGTAGTAGTAGTAGTAACATTAATAATAATAAAAGCAGTAGTAGTAGTAACATTAATAATAATAAAAGTAGTAGTAGTAGTAACATTAATAATAATAAAAGTAGTAGTAGTAGTAACATTAATAATAATAAAAGTAGTAGTAGTAGTAACATTAATAATAATAAAAGTAGTAGTAGTAGTAACATTAATAATAATAAAAGTAGTAGTAGTAGTAACATTAATAATAATAAAAGTAGTAGTAGTAGTAACATTAATAATAATAAAAGTAGTAGTAGTAGTAACATTAATAATAATAAAAGCAGTAGTAGTAGTAGTAGTAACATTAATAATAATAAAAGTAGTAGTAGTAGTAACATTTTAACAACAATAACAGTAGTCTTCTTCCTCTTCTTCCTCTTCTACCTTTTTTAGCTCCCTGTGGAGCATAGGTCTTCTACAAACACGTTCAGCTCCCTGTGGAGCATATCTCTTCAACAAATACTTACAGCTCCCTGTGGAGCATAGGTCTTCAACAAATACTTTCAGCTCCCTGTGGAGCATAGGTCTTCAACAAACACTTTCAGCTCCCTGTGGAGCATAGGTCTTCAACAAATACTTTCAGCTCCCTGTGGAGCATAGGTCTTCAACAAACACTTTCAGCTCCCTGTGGAGCATAGGTCTTCAACAAATACTTTCAGCTCCCTATGGAGCATGGGTCTTCAACAAACACTTTCAGCTCCCTGTGGAGCATAGGTCTTCAATAAACACTTTCAGCTCCCTGTGGAGCATAGATCTTCAACAGACACTTTCCAAGTCGATCTGTTTTTTTTTGCCATTCTTGTAAGATCATTCCCTGTTTTCTCCATTATCTTCATCCCTGCTTCTATCTGTTTTCTCCAAGAATTCCTCTTTGTCTTTTCCCCTGGGGATTCCAAAAAGGGCCTGTTGTGTAATAATCTCAGCTGGCTTCCGCAGTATGTGTCCTATCCAGCGCCATCGTCTTCGCTGTATCTCTTTATCCACTGGTATTTGCCTGGTACATTTCCATAATTCTATGTAACAGTAGTCGTAGTATTAAAATTAATAACAATAATAGAAAAATAGTAGCAGTAATAGTAATATTAAAAATATTAATAATAATATGAATAAATAATAGTAATAAATAATAATGGCTATAATATATAATGATATTATGAGACCTAATCGCAGATTGTATCTCTCCTCGACGCCAACGGTACTAGAGAAGAGATAGAAGAAGAAGGAAGAAGATGAGATCTCCTTACCCAAAAGGACTTCAGATTCTATTATCGCCACTTAAGATTGTCTCTGAAGTTCCTGTAGTACCAGCTGTTCCTGTAGTACCAGCTGTTCCTGTAGTGGCCAGTAGATATGAGAACTTTTCTCTTGTATCGAACCAAGACTCAAATATCGCACGGACACATTGCATCTGACAACAAACTAATGGCCTCTACACAGCAGTGAAAGTGCATGGACAACAAAGATGGGTTGTGCTCATTAGGCGGAACGTGAAGGAAGAACATCAATAATTCTGGTCGCCAACAGTAAAGACAGAAAAACCAACAAAAACACAGTATTTGTATATTATATTGTATTATATATATATATATATATTTGTGTATATATCACTCAAGAGCAGTAGGAATCGGCTCCCTCAATGAGATAGAGTTGACTGGATAGAAGAAAGACAAATGGCGAGACTTGGTAAAATATCTTCAGAAGGATTGGAAACTGCTAGAAAACAAATTTAGATAAGAGTAAGAGTATCTGTGTCTATGCACTATGGACCGGCTACGGCTCGAAAGGTCAATAGATAGATAGACAGACAGGCAGGCAGGCAGACTAGACAAATAGATAGACAAATAGACAGACAAATAAATAGATAGATAGATAGATAGATAGATAGATAGATAGATAGATAGATAGATAGATAGATAGATAGATAGATAGATAGATAGATAGATAGATAGATAGATAGATAGATAGATAGATAGATAGATAGATAGATAGATAGATAGATAGATAGATAGATAGATAGATAGATAGATAGATAGATAGATAGATAGATAGATAGATAGATAGATAGATAGATAGATAGATAGATAGATAGATAGATAGATAGATAGATAGATAGATAGATAGATAGATAGATAGATAGATAGATAGATAGATAGATAGATAGATAGATAGATAGATAGATAGATAGATAGATAGATAGATAGATAGATAGATAGATAGATAGATAGATAGATAGATAGATAGATAGATAGATAGATAGATAGATAGATAGATAGATAGATAGATAGATAGATTATATTCCAGCTGTTCTCTTCTCATTACAAGGCCAAAACATGATGATTGTTTCTTCCTAATATTGGAAATTAGCTCTCTTTTTGCTCTGACAGTGGATTTATAATAGGCTTGCCATGTCCCAGAACTCACTCTTTAGATATAATAGAATGTGAAGATCTTTGCCGTATTGTAAAGAAACAAACATTGAAACGGTTGGTCACGTACCGATGGTCTGGCCTAACAAAGACATTTTTACTGAGAACTGTGAAAGAAGCGAAAATAAAGGTAGGCTGAAATGATGGGATGATTATATCAAAGATTGGACAGGACTTCACTTTGTAGAGCTTAAAATAATGAGTGAAGTAGAAAGAAATGGAGACAGTTTAGGAAATCTGTCAGTGATGGCTCAACGGCTGCCAGGATTGTGAGAAGAAGAAATGTAAGAAAGAAGAATAAGAAAGAATAATTACAATAAGAAGAAGAGGAAGAGGAAGGGAAGAAATTGGACTAAGGCTGCTAAAGACAGTCTAATTTTTAGCGCCTTTAACGGTTTTATCACCATTAACGTTTTTAGCGTCATTAACGTAGTGACGACGTTCTGGGACAGTCGGTGGAGCGGATATGGGGATCAATCGATTGCAGTGAGATTGATTCCATGAATAGAACAGAATAGAAATAGAACATGCTCTATTGTCACCGATGAAGGTACAAACGCAGAAACATGATTGGAAACCCATATACCTTAACTGCCTTGATAAAACATATCTGGATTGTATTATTTATATTTATAGAGAACATTTGCCTCATTGGCTTGAGTCTAGCAGCTTCCGGGTCTGGCACTGGCAGCACAACGTTTGCATGGGGATTGTTTATGTTCTAGAAGAGATATAGAAACAACAAAAACAAAGATGGCAGCTATAAGATTGAGAGAAACAGGAAATAGTAAGAACGCAAAAAGGAAAGTAAAAAGAAGAAACAGCCGAAGAAAGACGAGGAAGAAGTTATGTCAAATCTGACAGAGTTAAACGAAAACGTTGACATATGAGGTCATCAAAAACATATTTGTACAAGCATGAATCCCATGTGTCCACGCTCGTATTCGCATCTTCCTAATTTAGTGCATGCCTGTTTACTTTGTCAAACAGAAAATGTATTTCATATTTTGACATTTGAACGATGACATCAAAGTTAATGGAATCAACATTTTGATTAGAAAAGCTGACACTTATTGACATTTTATCTGATAGCTATCAGAGGAGTATTTCACTGTGGGCAACGATTTCAGCAAAAATAAAGTCAAGAGCCCCCGTCACGCCAAACGGTGTATAGGGAATATGGTGTTAGTGACCATATATTTTATAGACTTTCAGCACATGATTTTAGGGGTAGTGTGGTCGGTATTACTCCCGTGCCGCTTTACTTTCCCAGAATAAAATCTGGTACCCCTTTAAGGCTGGGTGAACCCGGAAGCCGTCAATAAGGATCGAACTCGACCTCTTGTTCCTTGTAGCCAAGTTGACTAACGACTGAGCTATCGCGTCGGGCAACTATTTAGGGCCACTCTAAATGTGAGGGGCCAGGAATACAGATGTAATGACGTGTGAGGGGCCAGGAATACAGATGTAATGACGTGTGAGGGGTCAGGAATACAGATGTAATGACGTGTGAGGGGCCAGGAATACACATGTAATGACGTGTGAGGTGCCAGGAATACAGATGTAATGACGTGTGAGGGGCCAGGAATACACATGTAATGACGTGTGAGGTGCCAGGAATACAGATGTAATGACGTGTGAGGGGCCAGGAATACACATGTAATGACGTGTGAGGGGCCAGGAATACAGATGTAATGACGTGTGAGGGGCCAGGAATACAGATGTAATGACGTGTGAGGGGCCAGGAATACACATGTAATGACGTGTGAGGGGCCAGGAATACAGATGTAATGACGTGTGAGGGGCCAGGAATACAGATGTAATGACGTGTGAGGGGCCAGGAATACACATGTAATGACGTGTGAGGGGCCAGGAATACAGATGTAATAACGTGTGAGGGGCCAGGAATGCAGATGTAATGACGTGTGAGGGGCCAGGAATACAGATGTAATGACGTGTGAGGGGCCAGGAATACAGATGTAATGACGTGTGAGGGGCCAGGAATACAGATGTAATGACGTGTGAGGGGTCAGGAATACAGATGTAATGACGTGTGAGGGGCCAGGAATACAGATGTAATGACGTGTGAGGGGCCAGGAATACAGATGTAATGACGTGTGAGGGGCCAGGAATACAGATGTAATGACGTGTGAGGGGCCAGGAATACAGATGTAATGACGTGTGAGGGGCCAGGAATACAGATGTAATGACGTGTTGTATTAGGGACGTCTGCCGAGAATGTTAAGTTTTGTCCTGGAAGAATAATTGTGGACGGGCCCAGAAAGGTGAGGGAGGTTGATCTGTTGCTTTGTGTGAAGTTGCACAAGAATATAGAACGGGAATCGAACAGAATCACAGGAAATACATCAACAAGAAACACAACAAACTAAAATACTTCCCCATTTCTGGGGTCTGCCGGTATTTCATGGGGGATGGGATGGGGAGTACCTTATAGTACTAGATAATAAAGGGGGGGGGAGTGCGCACCTTATAGTACTAGATAATACGGGGAGGTGGGCACTTATAGTGCTAGATAATACAGGGAGGTGGGCACCTTATAGTACTAGATAATACAGGGAGGTGGGCACCTTATAGTGCTAGATAATACAGGGAGGTGGGCACCTTATAGTACTAGATAATACAGGGGGAGGTGGGCACCTTATAGTACTAGATAATACAGGGAGGTGGGCACCTTATAGTACTAGATAATACAGGGAGGTGGGCACCTTATAGTACTAGATAATACAGGGAGGTGGGCACCTTATAGTACTAGATAATACAGGGAGGTGGGCACCTTATAGAACTAGATAATACAGGGAGGTGGGCACCTTATAGTACTAGATAATACAGGGAGGTGGGCACCTTGTAGTACAAGATAATACAGGGAGGTGGGCACCTTGTAGTACTAGATAATACAGGGAGGTGGGCACCTTATAGAACTAGATAATACAGGGAGGTGGGCACCTTATAGTACTAGATAATACAGGGAGGTGGGCACCTTATAGTACTAGATAATACAGGTGGAGGTGGGCACCTTATAGTACTAGATAATACAGGGAGGTGGGCACCTTATAGTACTAGATAATACAGGTGGAGGTGGGCACCTTATAGTACTAGATAATACAGGGAGGTGGACACCTTATAGAACTAGATAATACAGGGAGGTGGACACCTTATAGAACTAGATAATACAGGGAGGTGGGCACCTTATAGAACTAGATAATACAGTTAGGTGGACACCTTATAGAACTAGATAATACAGGAAGGTGGACACCTTATAGAACTAGATAATACAGGGAGGTGGGCACCTTATAGTACTAGATAATAAATGCGGCTTTTCCAGGGCAGTCATCTCCAGATTTTCGATTCTGTTTTTTCTGTTTATTTTAATCCAGACAGAAAACACATTTCTTTTACCAGGATTCGAACCGGCGTTCTGCCGGTCTCGACCTCCCGGCTTCATCAATGAACCCACAACATAAAACAAGAAAGTGAAGTGTAAACTGTTCTCCACTACTTAGGGCAGTGGGTCCCAAACTTTTGACAAGCGCGGCACCTTTCCTTGCTGACCGACACAAACTCATCACAGTCACGATCGTAGAAGTCTGGTAACCTCTGATTTCTTGGTAGATTTTATAAGATGATACAGACCGACAGAATTAACATTATCCTGGAGAACTCGTTGAAACAAACAATTAAACCTTTGTGGGTATTATTTTATTATTTGTACCACTGAGTAAACGCATGACGATATCCTCGACGGGGCTCACTTTGCAGTGTTGTGCAGCGCCCCTGGGAGCCGCGATACATATTTTTGGAACCACTACTTTAGGGAGTACGTGGAATATGAGATTAGTGTCCATATTTGTCCGTGAACTACGGCTACTATTTCTCCTTAGTACAGCCGGCAAGGCTTTTGCGAGAGTAATATTAAAACGCTTGCATAGACTTGCAGAACGTGTTCTTCCCGAGTCTTAATGCGGCTTCAGAGCCGGGAGATCAACCATAGTGGGTACAAATAATAATACATAAATATTATTATATGGGGAACTTCCGAGGCGATAATAGGGAATAATAGAACAAAGAAGTATGTGTTAGCACTCGGAAAAATTGACAGACAAACAACAATAGAAAAAAACGAAGAACAATATATGGTCCGAAGTGGGATCGAAGATCAACCATAGACATGATTTTCACACTTAGACAATTACAAGAAAAATGTCGAGAACAAAATATGCCGCTCTATATTGCCTTTGTGAATCTAACAAAGGCCTTCGACACAGTAAACAGAGATGGGCTCTACAGGGTGTTAGAAGTCATAGGCTGCCCACCTACATTACTTAAGTTGATTATGTCATTTCATGAAGACATGAATGCTAAAATCTACTTTGATGGGAGTTCATCAGAGAGTTTCAAAGGCAACAACGCAGTGAAACAGGGATGTGTCCTCGCCCCCACCCTTTTTGGTATATTTTTTGCTGCTCTCCTAAATTCAACATCAAGTAGCAGGCCTGCTGGCGTAGGAGGTCATGTCTCTTCACAACTTTCGATCTTGACAGTTATTTATCATTTCTGTTGTTGACCTTCTTCCAAGTCATTCTCCTAAGCTGTCTGGTATTTTTTCTCTTTGCTTCCCCCTATCTCTTCGTCCCTCAATTTTTCTAGTTGTTACAATATATTACAGTTGTTCCCTTTTCATTACATGGCCAAAAGATGATGATTGTTTCTTCCTAATATTGAAAATTAGCTCTCTTTTTGCTTTGCCCTCTTTCAGAACATTTTCATTACTCTTTATAGCTGCCCATGGTATTCTCAACATTCTTCTGTAAAACCACATTTCTACAGACTCCAGTGATTTTCTTGTGTGTGTTGTCCTATTGTCCGTGATTCACATCCATATGTTAAGACTGGCTCTACATAATATTTAAGAACTTTTTTCTTGTTTCTATTGTCAAAATTGGATTGCATAGTATCTTCCTCTTTTTTTGGAAAGCTGCTTTTGCCTGAGCCATTCTGCATCTCACCTCTTTTGTACATCTACCGTCTGAGGTTAACAAAGTTCCCAAATATTTAAATTCATTTACCTGTTTTAATATTGTTCCACTTGTCTTTATTTTGCAGGACAGCTTGCGCCTCCTAAATTACGCCTTCGAACACAGGTCGGTAGATATCTACATTCGCACTAGACCAGATGGCTCACTGTTCAACCTAGCACGACTAAGAGCAAACACAAAAACAAATGTTGCCCTACTTAAAGAACTTTTATTTGCTGACGATGCAGCCCTAGTCGCTCATAGTGAGGCCACCCTACAATCCCTGATCAACAACCCGAACAAAGCATACCACCTTTTTTCACTGTCATTAATGTTCAGAAGATAGTAATACTAAGTCAAGTCGACATCAAACCTCTATTAATCACTTTAAAAGATTGTCCACTAGAATCAGTACAGAAATTTACATATCTTGGATCTACAATTATGCAAACCACTTCTCTTGATGATGAAATAAACAGTTGAATGTGTAAGGCAGCTACGACCTTCGGCAAACTCATTGAAAGGGTCTGGAACAAACACTGAAGACTAAACTCCTAATATATCAAACATGTGTGCTTAGCACACTATTATATGGATCTGAAACCTGGACAACATAATCAAATCACGAAAAAAGACTAAATATCTTCTACATTTGATGTCTCCGCAGAATAATGCACATCAAATCTTCTTCTTCTTCTTCTTCTTTCCTTCCTCATCTGCCTTTCAGCGTCGAGGGGAGATATAATTTGCGGTCTTTTGCTTTTCTGTTCGCCTCTGCTGCTGTTATGTTTCCTAGTGCTTCTAATATTCCATCGATCCATCTGTTTCGTGGTCGACCCTTGGGTCTGTTGTTCTCACAACGTTTGTTGAAGGCTCGTTGTGTTGTGTTTTGTTCTTTCTGCCTTGTCACGTGGCCGAACCATTTTATCTGTTGTTTCCTTATATATTCTATGGCTGGGGCTATTCCTAGCTTTTTTCTCAGTTCTACATTTCTGATCTTATCTCTCAGAATGTTTCCTGTCATTCGTCTAACACATTTCATCTCTGTAGAGGTTATTTTTCTTATTGTTCTTGCATCTAGAGTCCAGGTCTGGCATTGGTAGCACAACGTTGGGATGAAGATTGTATTGTATAGTGCTCGTTTTGCCTCCAGAGTTATTTCCTTGTTGGACAATAGTGGTGATAACTGTCCGATGATTTGACAAGCTTAGCACATCAAATGGCATGACAAAATAACCAACTTAACTGTCCTGCAACGTGCTAAGACCCCAACAATCATGTCGATGCTCAGAAGTCGAAAACTAAGATGGCTGGGGCATGCCCAGCGAATGGAAGAAAAATGCATTCCCAAGCAAATACTATATGGTGAACTAATACACGGAAAAAGACAAATCAGCAGACCTAAACTACGATATAGAGATATCTGTAAATTATCTCTGAATGACTTCTCCATCTGTGAATATGACTGGCAACATCTGGCAAGTGATCGCACATCATGGAGAGCATGTATAAGGAATGGTATAACAACTTTTGGGACTGTGCTAAGCAAAACTTAGAAGAGAAAAGACTAATGAAAAAGGATGGAAAACCCTGTGGATCAGTGGACCTGACTTGTTAATTCTGTGGCCGTGTGTGTTTGTCAAACATTGGTAGAATTAGCCACAAGAGAAGGTGTTCGACAATAACAAAACCTCAACAAACAAAAATACACAATAGCCTCCACTAGACCGTCCGACAAGACGAAAAGGGCCATATATATATATATGTGTGTGTGTGTGTGTGTGTGTGTGTACGTCTACACTTGTGGGTGACGCGGTCAGTACCACGTGATTATTGTAGTGCTAATTTAAAGGCTTGGCGATCAAGTGAACGAGGGTTTGAACGCAGCTTATGCATACTCCAGTCGAGTCAGCTGATAAAGGTAAGGGTATCTGCCTCAATGAGTTGGGGGGGGGGGGGGGGGTGTGATGACAGCGAGTACAGACCCACTGACCTGCAGACGTTGTAGCCAGTTACGGGAGCTCGCTCCCTAACGGCATGACTATGTCATCGGTCATGATGTATAGTATGTTTGTATATGGATGGATGGATGGATGGATGGATGGATGGATGGATGGATGGATGGATGGATGGATGGATGGATGGGTGGATGGATGGATGGATGGATGGGTGGATGGATGGATGGATAGATGGATGGATGGATAGATGGATGGATGGATGGATGGATGGATGGATGGATGGATGGATGGATGGATGGGTGGATGGATGGATGGATGGATGGATGGGTGGATGGATGGATGGATGGATGGATGGATGGATGGATGGATGGATGGATGGATGGGTGGATGGATGGATGGATGGATGGATGGGTAGATGGATGGATGGATGGATGGATGGATGGATGGATGGATGGGTGGATGGATGGATGGATGGATGGATGGATGGATGGATGGATAGATGGATGGATGGATGGATGGATGGATGGATGGATGGATGGATGGATGGATGGATGGATGGATGGGTGGTGGATGGATGGATGGATGGATGGATGGATGGATGGATGGATGGGTGGGTGGATGGATGGATGGATGGATGGATGGATGGGTGGATGGATGGATGGATGGATGGATGGATGGGTGGATGGATGGATGGATGGATGGATGGATGGATAGATGGATGGATGGAAAGATGGATGGATAGATGGATATATTGATGGATGGGACGGGAGTGGATGGATTTAAGGCTAAGAGTGGATGAATCGATGGGATTGATGGATGGATAGATGGATGGATGGATGGATGGATGGATGGATGGATGGATAGATGGATGGATGGATGGCACAGGTGGAAAATGGATGGTAGAATAGATAGCAGGACAGACGGGCAGACAGACAGATAGACTGTCTGTCTCTCTGTCCGTCTATCTGTGTCCTGTCCTGTCCTGTCCTGTTCTGTCCTATCCTCCCCTGTCCGTCCTTATGTCCGTCCATCTTTCCGTCTGCCTGATTGCATGTCTGTCTATATCAACATATTTATGTGTCTCTATACCCTTCTGTCTTTTGCGTGTTTCTTTCTCTATATGTCTGTCTCTCTATCAGCCTAATCACTCTGTCTACCCATCCATTCATTCACCAGTCTGTTTACCACTCATGAGTATCTTATAAACCTCACTTAAACGACACCATTAACTCCAATCAATGTCTACCAATACTCACCTGAAAGCAATCACCGACCTCACGCCAACTGCCTCATAGAAGTCCGCACCTAGAAGCAAATAAACTCTTTCAGTACTTCCAAGATTACTTCACCGGATCGATAAACTCGTCAAGTCTAACCAAAGATGTTCATAAACGTACTCGTCCCTTCAATTAAATATCACTTCTGTCTGTATTACTGTCTCCTTGATGAATTGTCGGACGTGGATCAACTAGAAACACACAGACAACAGAACACTGTCTTTACTCACATTTTAACCAGAATTAAATCTAACGCTTGGTCAAATTGAAACAGAACTAATAACAATGACTTCACGATAATAAACTAGTTAACTAATAACAATGACTTCACAATAATAAACTAGTTAACTAATAACAATGACTTCACAATAATAAACTAGTTAACTAATAACAATAACTTCACGATAATAAACTAGTTAACTAATAACAATGACTTCACGATAATAAACTAGTTAACTAATAACAGTGACTTCACGATAATAAACTAGTTAACTAATAACAATGATTTCACGATAATAAACTAGTTAACTAATAACAATGACTTCACGATAATAAACTAGTTAACTAATAACAATGATTTCACGATAATAAACAAGTTAACTAATAACAATGACTTCACGATAATAAACTAGTTAACTAATAACAATGATTTCACGATATTAAACTAGTTAACTTATAACAATGATTTTAGATTTATAACAGGCGTCTTAATTCCGGAACTCACTCAGCGGATTTATAGTAGGCTTGTTATGCGCCAAAAGTCACTCATTGGTTTTATAATATGCTCGATATGTGCTATATAACTCATGCATTGAATTTATTTGTAAAATTCTGTACATGTATAAGAACACTGTCAATTAATATTTTGGATAGACTTTCTTCATTTAGATAGCTTGCGATCGTTCGCTTTTGGCACACCCATTCTGCTGTCATGCATCCTTGTTTTTCCCAGCATTCTGTTTATATTTTCATAGACCGCTCGTTCAATCTGTGTATGTCCCGATATTTGTTCCTTGTTGTTTGTTCCTTAGTCTTTAGTATTCTAGTGTTTATACAAGAATTGATTTCAATTATTCTTTTTTTTTTGGTAGCCTTTTATGTTTAGTACACGAAGGTAACTGTCAGTTAATTTGTTAACAGTCCGGTGACGTTATGGGGTAGCGCACTTGTCTGCCGAGCCAAAGGTTCGAGATTCAAATCTCAGTTAAGACAAACATTCTTTCAGACCTAAAATCTCCCGGGGTCCACCCACTCTATTTAGATGGGCACCAGAGACATTCTCGGTGAAGTAAAGGCAGTGAAGGAAAGAACTTGTCACCCCACTTTAAGAAACTGAGACTGTACAATACTCTCTACTCACTAAGACTTCAATGCAGTAGCTATGGGACTGTCGATACATTTAATTCGCAGTTCAAAAGATTATTATTCTGTCGCACTTAATGATACTTTTATGTTAATTCGTGTCAATTTTTCCACGTTGCATTCAAGAGTGTCTACCTAAATGCTTTCACTAGAATTTCTACCTAAATATTTTCGCTAAAATCTTTAACTTAACTATTTTCACTTTAATTTTTACTCAGATGTTTTGACTAGAATTTCTACTTTAATGTTTTCACTACAATTTGTAATTAAACATTTTCACTAGAATTTCTACTTTAACGTTTTCACTACAATTTGTAATTAAATGTTTACACTAGAATTTCTACCTCATTATTTTCACTATAATTGTTACTTAAATATTTTCACTAGAATTTCTACCTAAATATTTTCACTAGAATTTCTACTTCAGTGGTTTCACTAATGTCCAAGTTCTTTTATTAAACCAGAGTCAATACAAAATAATATATGGATTAAATAGCCGCTCAGTGAATGCATATTATTGTATATATGTTGCTAAAAAAGACAAATAAATAAATGTGCATTAGTATACAGAGGTCGTGGCAAGGAGATTGACAACGTCTGTCATTGAGCGAGAGTTCTTAAAAATGGACATGCATGATGTTGTAACGGAGGGAAGAATGTAAGGAAGGAAGGAAGGAAGGAAGGAAGGAAAGGAGGAAAGAAGGAAGGAAGGGAAGGAAGGAAGGGGGAGGGAGGGGGGAGTGAGAGAAGGAGGAAGGGAGAAAGAAAGAAAGAGAGAAAGAAAGAAAGAAAGTTGTTTAGTGAATTCCTGAAGTAAGTATTGCTACCTTAGTAATATTTTATGAGAGGCCACAGACCTGTTGCGTTAGAGAAGAAATTGTGAATACCATGGTTATTGGTTATTGGTTATGGAAGGCCTCGGTATCACTGCAAACGAATTAAAATCCATAATTGCTCAACCGCCCGTGCCAGTGGAATCATCCGAATTACTAACTCATCTCCCAAACAAAGAAAAGTAACTGTAGTCCCCATCGTAGCAGTCTCAGCACACGCCAAAAGACATAAGGCGAAACCGCGCAGAAAGTGAACACAGCCAACTGTTCCCTGTCATACGATATCATCATTCATCGCAAACAAGCGGGATATCGAAGCAGGATCAAAACGGATGAGACACACAGCTCACGGCGTGCACAGTAACTCCTGCAACAAGCCGGACTTGGAATATGAGGAAACTGCAAGAAGGAACACTTTTCAGACATAGCCTTCAATGGTTCCTGCCGCCTATCCACCATATACCATGGGAGTTCACGTCCTCCCGAAAATGATGATCGTCATAGCACTTGATGATGTTAGGCCATCATTGATGATTCCAATTCCAAACATATAGACACACAGTGGTGGTAAGTTATCATTTCCAATCCAACAGAAGCCACGTGACCTGTAGTTAGTACCATGGACAGCTGACAAGTGTAACGATGATGTTGTAAGACAGACCGAAGCCAGGAAACAATGTAATGTCCACTTTAGACCAAAGCAAGGAGACAGTGTAATGTCCACTTTAGACCAAAGCAAGGAGACAGTGTAATGTCCACTTTAGACCGAAGCCAGGAAACAATGTAATGTCCACTTTAGACCAAAGCAATGGGACAATGTAATTTCCACTTTAGACCAAAGCAAGGAAACATTGTAATGTCCACTTTAGACCAAAGCAAGGAGACAATGTAATTTCCACTTTAGACCAAAGCAATGAGACAATGTAATGTCCACTTTAGACCAAAGCAAGGAAACAATGTAATGTCCACTTTAGATCAAAGCAAGGAGACAATGTAATGTCCACTTTAGACCAAAGCAAGGAAACAATGTAATGTCCACTTTAGATCAAAGCAAGGAGACAATGTAATGTCCACTTTAGATCAAAGCAAGGAGACAATGTAATGTCCACTTTAGACCAAAGCAAGGAAACAATGTAATGTCCACTTTAGATCAAAGCAAGGAGACAATGTAATGTCCACTTTAGATCAAAGCAATGAGACAATGTAATGTCCACTTTAGACCAAAGCAATGAGACAATGTAATGTCCACTTTAGACCAAAGCAAGAAGACAATATAAAGTCCACTTTAGAGCAAAGCAAGGAGACAATGTAATATCCACTTTAGACCAAAGCAAGGGAACAATGTAATGTCCACTTTAGACCGAAGCCAGGAAACAATGTAATGTCCACTGTAAAGTAGAAATACCAATATTATTATTATTAAAATAGAAATTATTATTAAAATAGAAATACCCATAGTTAATTAACCAAAGCAATGAGACAATGTAATGTTCTTTAAGAGGACACAATCATTATTTAATGACCAAGCAATGAAAATGAAGCAGCTAAACTATTTCGTGACAAAACGAGAAAAAGTGGCAAGACAAAAACTCCAACAGAGAGAAAAATACTGGACGGTTTAAACGAAATATGTTGTGGGAAATCAACAGGAGAATTGATAGAAAGATGCAGAAATGAAAGTTTTTGGAGACATGATTACATAGTGAGGACGCATTCTGCTTAATGATATATGGGAAATGAGTGTAATCGTGAAATATCCTTTACTTTACTGACAATTGGGTCTTAACATTAATTATTAGTAAAGTAGAAATACTTCACGGTTTAAAAATATTTCTACTTTAATAACAATTAATGTTAACTATGGGTATTACTACTTTAATAACAATTAATGTTAACTATGGGTATTACTACTTTAATTTCAATTAATGTTAACTATGGGTATTACTACTTTAATAACAATTAATGTTAACTATGGGTATTACTACTTTAATAACAATTAGTGTTAACTATGGGTATTTCTACTTTAATAACAATTAGTGTTAACTATAGGTATTACTACTTTAATAACAATTAATGTTAACTATGGGTATTACTACTTTAATAACAATTAGTGTTAACTATGGGTATTTCTACTTTATTAACAATTAGTATTAACTATGGGTATTTCTATTTTAATAATAATTAGTATTAACTATGGGTATTTCTACTTTAATAACAATTAGTATTAACTATGGGTATTTCTACTTTAATAACAATTAGTGTTAACTATGTGTTTTTCTATCTCAATAACAATTAGTGTTAACTATGGGTATTTCTACTTTAATAACAATTAGTATTAACTATGAGTATTTCTAACTTACTAACAGTTAGTTTTAACAATGAAATAATTCTACCCTACTAACTTTTGTGTTAACATTAAGTATTCTCTATCTTACTAACAATTAGTGTTAACCATTAAGTATTTTTTACTTTATCAACAATTAGTGTTAACTATGAGTATTATCTAAGGGCAAGAGGTAGGGTTCGATACCAACCGACGGCTTCCGGGTTCACACAGCCTTTAATGGGTACCGGATGTTTTTTTCTGGGAAAGTAAAGCGGCAAGGGCGTAATACCGACCACATTACCCCAAAAATCATGTGCCGAAGGTCTGTAAAACTTATGGTCAATAACACCATGTTCCCTATACGCCAGTTGGCGTGACGGGGGCTCTTTACTTTTTTTTAATATGAGTATTACCTAGCTTACTATCAATTTGTGTTAACTATGAGTATTACCTAGCTTACTATTAATTAGTGTTAACTATGAGTATTACCTAGCTTACTATTAATTAGTGTTAACTATGAGTATTACCTAGCTTACTATCAATTAGTGTTAACTATGAGTATTACCTAGCTTACTATTAATTAGTGTTAACTATGAGTATTACTTAGCTTACTATCAATTTGTGTTAACTATGAGTATTACCTAGCTTACTATCAATTTGTGTTAACTATGAGTATTATCCAGCTTACTATCAATTAGTGTTAACTATGACTATTATCTAGATTACTATCAATTAGTGTTACTATGAGTATTATCTAGCTTACTATCAATTAGTGTTACTATGAGTATTATCTAGCTTACTATCAATTAGTGTTACTATGAGTATTATCTAGCTTACTATCAATTAGTGTTACTATGAGTATTATCTAGCTTACAATCAATTAGTGTTAACTATGAGTATTATCTAGCTTACTATCAGTTAGTGTTACTATGAGTATTATCTAGCTTACTATCAATTAGTGTTACTATGAGTATTATCTAGCTTACAATCAATTAGTGTTAACTAAGAGTATTATCTAGCTTACTATCAATTAATGTTACTATGAGTATTATCTAGCATACTATCAATTAGTGTTACTATGGGTATTACCTAGCTTACTATCAATTAATGTTACTATGAGTATTAACTATCTTACTATCAATTAGTGTTACTATGAGTATTATCTATCTTACTATCAATTAGTGTTACTATGAGTATTATATATCTTACTATCAATTAGTGTTACTATGAGTATTATCTAGCTTACTATCAATTAATGTTAACTATGAGTATTATCTAGCTTACAATCAAGTAGTGTTAACTATGAGTATTATCTAGCTTACTATCAATTAGTGTTACTATGAGTATTATCTAGCTTACTATCAATTAGTGTTACTATGAGTATTTTCTAGCTTACTATCAATTAGTGTTAACTATGAGTATTATCTAGCTTACTATCAAATAGTATTACTATGAGTATTGTCTAGCTTACTATCAATTAGTGTTACTATGAGTATTATCTAGCTTACTATCAATTAGTGTTAACTATGAGTATTATCTAGCTTACTATCAATTAGTGTTACTATGAGTATTACCTAGTTTACTATCAATTAGTGTTACTATGAGTATTATCTATCTTACTATCAATTAGTGTTACTATGAGTATTATATAGCTTACTATCAATTAATGTTAACTATGATTATTATCTAGCTTACTATCAATTTGTGTTACTATGAGTATTATCTAGCTTACTATCAATTAATGTTAACTATGAGTATTGTCTATCTTACTATCAATTAGTGTTACTATGAGTATTATCTATCTTACTATCAATTAGTGTTAACTATGAGTATTATCTAGCTTACTATCAATTAGTGTTAACTATGAGTATTACCTAGCTTACTATCAATTTGTGTTAACTATGAGTATTATCTAGCTTACTATCAATTTGTGTTAATCATTAACAATTGTTTACCTTACTAACATTTAGTGGTAACAATGAAGTATTTCTTCCTTGCTAATAATAGTCATGAAACATTATTACTTTAATATCAAATACAATATAATTATGATGTATGTCCTACGTTGTAACATTCCGCGCCACCTGTCAAATGTGAATATACATTTTGTCTCGTATAACTCTGAAGTATTTATAACTTGATATTTTTTGTATCAAACACCTTAAGTATGACTATCTTTATCCTTCCTTGCGGAAATATTAGGTATTTATACTTTGAATAGCTTTTGGTTTACACCTGACGTGTCCACCTCGACAGTTTTAACGTGAGTACCATGTATTTTTACCTGGATAACTTGTTCGTAAAAACCTGAAATACTTCTACCTTTTTATCTCGTTTGTAAAAACCTGAAGTATTTTTACCTTTTTATCTCGTTTGTAAAAACCTGAAGTATTTTTACCTTTTTATCCGGTTTGTAGAAACCTGAAGTATTTTTACCTTTTTATCCGGTTTGTAGAAACCTGAAGTATTTTTACCTTTTTATCCGGTTTGTAGAAACCTGAAGTATTTTTACCTTTTTATCCGGTTTGTAGAAACCTGAAGTATTTTTACCTTTTTATCTCGTTTGTAAAAACCTGAAATATTTCTTCCTTTTTATCTCATTTGTAAAAACCTGAAATATTTATACTCTGATAACCTTTTTGTTATATATACCTGAAGTAGCTCTACCTTGATAACTTGTTATATATACCTGAAGTAGCTCTACCTTGATAACTTGTTATATACACCTGAAGTAGCTCTACCTTGATAACTTCTTATATACACCTGAAGTAGCTCTACCTTGATAACTTGTTATATATACCTGAAGTAGCTCTACCTTGATAACTTGTTATATACACCTGAAGTAGCTCTACCTTGATAACTTGTTATATACACCTGAAGCATTTCTACCCTGATAACTTCTTACCTGACATACTTCGAACTATAAACCAACGACGGTATTGAATGTAAACAACAACAAATAGAACAATTAAATTTACCGAGATTCTCCTCTCACATTCCCACCTCTGCTTAAACGAAGATATTTATGTTCACGTTTAATGTTTCATCAAAACACATTTTACTAAACAAAACAATCAAGTTATCACAGTTGATCATCAATCTCACTGAATTATTTTTCTTTTATTAACAACACCTAGCAAGAGACTTTAATCATCTATATTATCGGCATTTTGTACTGCTGACGTAGATAATCATGTTTCTCCTCTTGTCTCTATAAAGGTTTATTATTTCTATTGTTAACTTGTCCTCGTGTTGGTCATAATTTTCCTTGTTAATTTACCCTGTTTTAGAACATCTTTACTCCTTTTAGTTGTCTTTACTTTTATAAAAGTCTTTCTTAAAACTACATTTCTGTGGTCTAAATCAGTTGCAGGTTTTCCATTGTCCATGATTCACTTCCATATACAAGGAGTGGCTCTATTTAACACTGAAAGACTCGTTTTCACATTTCTGTCGTCAAATGGGTTATACTTATACAAGTATACATACACACATATATAGATAGTTATTGCAACATCATTATGTTTATATTTCTTCTAATTTTAGTTGCGTTGTCTCCATTGAAACCTCACGCCAGAACCAAACCATTATGTCTCGACGCTGGAAGTATCTCACAATCGACAGTTTATTTCTATCTCGTCTTCGTCATCTCATGACACCAATTGTCGTTGGGGCACCACTGATAGACTTAGTCAACCTGGGGATCGTTGGGGCATAACCGATAGACTTAGTCAAACTGGGGATCGTTGGGGCATAACTGATAGACTTAGTCAACCTGGGGATCGTTGGGCATAACTGATAGACTTAGTCAAACTGGGGATCGTTGGGGCATAACTGATAGACTTAGTCAACCTGGGGATCGTTGGGCATAACTGATAGACTTAGTCAAACTGGGGATCGTTGGGACATAACTGATAGACTTAGTCAAACTGGGGATCGTTGGGGCATAACTGATAGACTTAGTCAACCTGGGGATCGTTGGGGCATAACTGATAGACTTAGTCAAACTGGGGATCGTTGGGGCATAACTGATAGACTTAGTCAAACTGGGGATCGTTGGGGCATAACTGATAGACTTAGTCAAACTGGGGATCGTTGGGGCATCACTGATAGACTTAGTCAGCCTGGGGATCGTTGGGGTATAACTGATAGACTTAGTCAAACTGGGGATCGTTGGGGCATAACTGATAGACTTAGTCAGCCTGGGGATCGTTGGGGCATAACTGATAGACTTAGTCAAACTGGGGATCGTTGGGACATAACTGATAGACTTAGTCAAACTGGGGATCGTTGGGACATAACTGATAGACTTAGTCAAACTGGGGATCGTTGGGGCATAACTGATAGACTTAGTCAACCTGGGGATCGTTGGGGCATAACTGATAGACTTAGTCAGCCTGGGGATCGTTGGGACATAACTGATAGACTTAGTCAACCTGGGGATCGTTGGGACATAACTGATAGACTTAGTCAACCTGGGGATCGTTGGGGCATAACTGATAGACTTAGTCAAACTGGGGATCGTTGGGGCATAACTGATAGACTTAGTCAACCTGGGGATCGTTGGGGCATAACTGATAGACTTAGTCAACCTGGGGATCGTTGGGGCATAACTGATAGACTTAGTCAACCTGGGGATCGTTGGGGCATAACTGATAGACTTAGTCAACCTGGGGATCGTTGGGGCATAACTGATAGACTTAGTCAAACTGGGGATCGTTGGGGCATAACTGATAGACTTAGTCAAACTGGGGATCGTTGGGGCATAACTGATAGACTTAGTCAAACTGGGGATCGTTGGGGCATCACTGATAGACTTAGTCAGCCTGGGGATCGTTGGGGTATAACTGATAGACTTAGTCAAACTGGGGATCGTTGGGGCATAACTGATAGACTTAGTCAGCCTGGGGATCGTTGGGGCATAACTGATAGACTTAGTCAAACTGGGGATCGTTGGGGCATAACTGATAAACTTAGTCAACCTGGAGGTCGTTGGGGTATAACTGATAGACTTAGTCAACCTGGGGATCGTTGGGACATAACTGATAGACTTAGTCAACCTGGGGATCGTTGGGGCATAACTGATAGACTTAGTCAAACTGGGGATCGTTGGGGCATAACTGAGAGACTTAGTCAGCCTGGGGATCGTTGGGCATAACTGATAGACTTAGTCAACCTGGGGATCGTTGGGACATAACTGATAGACTTAGTCAAACTGGGGATCGTTGGGGCACCACTGATAGACTTAGTCAACCTGGGGATCGTTGGGACATAACTGATAGACTTAGTCAACCTGGGGATCGTTGGGACATAACTGATAGACTTAGTCAACCTGGGATCGTTGGGACATAACTGATAGACTTAGTCAAACTGGGGATCGTTGGGGTATAACTGATAGACTTAGTCAACCTGGGGATCGTTGGGGCATAACTGATAGACTTAGTCAAACTGGGGATCGTTGGGGCATAACTGATAGACTTAGTCAACCTGGGGATCGTTGGGGCATAACTGATAGACTTAGTCAACCTGGGGATCGTTTGGGCACCACTGATAGACTTAGTCAACCTGGGGATCGTTGGGCATAACTGATAGACTTAGTCAACCTGGGGATCGTTGGGACATAACTGATAGACTTAGTCAACCTGGGGATCGTTTGGGCACCACTGATAGACTTAGTCAACCTGGGGATCGTTGGGGCATAACTGATAGACTTAGTGAAGATTTTGTTATTTCCCTCTATCTTCAGTCACTATTTAGGCTATTCATTCTTTCATGTTACCTTCTCTTGCTCTCCTTCTACCTTATTCTTTGTCCATTCACAGTTTACCCGATGAATAGTCTTTGCTAGGCCAGACGGTCGAAATTTAAAAATAAATATATATTTCAGTTGATATTGACAAATACGTCGTTTACAAAACCATTTTCTACGTTTGTTGAAAGAAAAATGCTGCAGAATAATTTGTTTATATACAGTATATATATAGGAGGTGAGATGCAGAATGGCCCATGGAAAAGCAGCTTTCCAAAAAATGAGGAAGATATTATGCAATCCATTTTTGACAATAGAAAGAAGAAATAGAGTTCTTAAATGTTATGTAGAACCAGTCTTAACATATGGATGCGAATCATAGACAATAGGACAACAGACAAGAAAATCAATGGAGGCTGTAGAAATGTGGTTTTACAGAAGAATGTTGAGAGTACCATTGACAGCTAAGAAGAGTAATGAAGATGTTCTGAGAGAGGTCAAAGCAAAAAGAGAGCTAATTTCCAATATTAGGAAGAGACAATCATTATTTTTTGGCCATGTAATGAGAAGAGAACAACTGGAATATATTGTAACAACTGGAAAAATTGAGGGACGAAGAGATAGAGGGAAGCAAAGAGAAAAAAATAACACACAGCTTAAGAGCATGGCTTGGCAGAATGTCATCAACAGAAATGATAAATAGCTGCCGAGATCGAAAGTAGTGGAGAGACATGATCACCTACGCTAGTAGGCACGGCACTTAATGATGATGATGATGATATATATATATATATATATATATATATATATATATATATATATATATATATATATATATATACTATTTTAACTCCGATTTGTAAATTATATAATTTTATAATTTAAAATTATTTTAAATAAAAATTAATAAATTTATATATTATATAAATAAAGATCAGGAAATCAAATATTAGCTAGGATGGACACACTCGCTTATTTTAACTCTAACGGTAGGACATTTTCGTTACCACCTCTATACATCGTATAGCATATATGACTTAAAATGGCCGTGATTTTGCTACATTCCTCTCATTAGTAAAGTTGCTATTATATGGGAGTGGATCAAATATGTGACACCACACATTTTTATTTCCTGGGTTAATTCATTGTATTTTTTTTCTACCGATTTTCAAGTAAGTCTCATAACCGCCTCCCTGATTGAGTGGCTAGAGCGCTTACTTATCATAAAGACAAGTCCAGGTTTAATTCCAACGAGTTGTAATTTTGTTTTCCGGATCAACAAGGCTCTGAGGCGTTCATCCAGGCTCTAAAAATAGAACAGATATTCTCTGGAAAGTAATAGCGACATGAACGTATTACCGACCACGTGGCGCAAACATGCGCCGCTAGTCATGGATGCAGTCACTAACGCCATATGCCAGCAAGGTAAGAGAGGAAACCCCTACTTTGGTATTCTCACTTCGACGCTTATAGAAGGGACAAATCAACAATTATTAAATGTGATACTCGGGCGTGACTTGTTATCATGATCAAACACAATAGAGATGTGCATGTTTGTTTCTTTATAAATCAATTTGAATGTATCAGTCACGAACCATAACAAAATTGACATTCATGAATATACAGACTTTCATTAATGGGTGCTTATGCAGAATAAAAGGATGGAAATGGCAGGACAAAATCACTAACATAGAATTATGGAAATGTACCAGTCAAATACCAGTGGATAAAGAGATACAGCGAAAACGATGGCGCTGGATAGGACACACACTGCGGAAGCCAACTGAGAGTATTACACAATATGCCTCTTTTTTTGGAATCCCCAGGGGAAAAGACAAATAGGAAGACCAAGGAATTCTTGGAGAAGACAGATAGAAGCAGAGATGAAGATGATGGGGAAGACATGGAATGATCTTAAAAGAATGGCAAGAAACAGAACGACTTGGAAAGTGTTTGTTGAAGACATATGCTCCACTGGAACTGAAAGTGTTTGTTGAGGACCTATGCTCCACTGGGACTGAAAGTGTTTGTTGAAGACCTATGCTCCACTGGAACTGAAAGTGTTTGTTGAGGACCTATGCTCCACTGGGACTGAAAGTGTTTGTTGAGGACCTACGCTCCACTGGGACTGAAAGTGTTTGTTGAGGACCTATGCTCCACTGGGACTGAAAGTGTTTGTTGAAGACCTATGCTCCACTGGGACTGAAAGTGTTTGTTGAAGACCTATGCTCCACTGGGACTGAAAGTGTTTGTTGAAGACCTATGCTCCACTGGGACTGAAAGTGTTTGTTGAGGACCTACGCTCCACTGGGACTAAAAGTGTTTGTTGAGGACCTATGCTCCACAGGGAGCTGAAAGTGTTTGTTGAGGACCTACGCTCCACAGTGAGCTGAAAGTATTTGTTGAGGACCTATGCTTCACTGGGACTGAAAGTGTTTGTTGAGGACCTATGCTCCACAGGGAGCTGAAAGTGTTTGTTGAGGACCTACGCTCCACTGGGACTGAAAGTGTTTGTTGAGTACCTACGCTCCACAGGGAGCTGAAAGCTAGAGGAAGTCACGAACCATGTCCTGGTTATAGTTCTGAAACGAGCAGATGACCTCATATATCAATGATAAATAGTTATTCGAAGACATTATCGCCATGGCCAGCTACATGTTATCATCATCTACTTCATTCTAGCGACATAGCATGGCACAAGGCAAGAATTAAATACTTTCTTCTAACCCGCTACTTATTTCTTCTATTATTAAATTACTACTTTCTATTATTAAATTACTACTTTCTATTATTAAATTACTACTTTCTATTATTAAATTACTACTTTCTATTATTAAATTACTACCTTCTATTATTAAATTACTACCTTCTATTATTAAATTACTACCTTCTATTATTAAATTACTACCTTCTATTATTAAATTACTACCTTCTATTATTAAATTACTACTTTCTGTTATTAAATTACTACCTTCTATTATTAAATTACTACTTTCTATTATTAAATTACTACTTTCTATTATTAAATTACTACCTTCTATTATTAAATTACTACTTTCTATTATTAAATTACTACTTTCTATTATTTCTGTTAAAGTTTGGAACAACTTCTGAATATTGTGCCTGGGTCGTCGCCCCTGAAACCACATGCCAATCCTGAAAGAATATTCTTGAACCGTCTCTGGACAAATAACGACGATACAATCAACCCGACAATGTTTGAACAATCAAGAAACTAAAATACTTAAACATTAATTCAGTAATAAAAAAGAAATGAAAATTGTCATAATAATCGACACTAATATAAGTGATTTCATCAACAATATTAAATCGGCGATAAGAGCGTCTTTTCAGGCGTAAAAAACAGTCGTTGTTACTCTAATGATACAACATGGGAAACTACGCTGGTTAGTTGAACCGGAAGTGTATCATAAACACAAGACTAACACTCCCAGAAGCAATCGTTCAAGAAACCTGTAGGTAAAATATCTCCAGTACCTCCCGCGATTGTGGAACTGCGCGACAAGTGCCAGAGAAATGCGCACATGGGGACAAGCTGGCGAAGTGTTGACCAAGCAGCAGGGACAGCGCCATCATGCGCTGGTTGTTGACTGCCTCGCTCGGCGCTCAGTTCTCTCCTAGCCATTCACAGACTGTCAGTATGAAAATCTCATTAACTAGACTTGACAACTAGCGTGAATGTTGCCACGGGAAAATCTCGTCGTTATTTTTTGTGTTCTTCCATTACTTTCTTTTTTTCTTTCTTTCTTTCTTTCTTTCTTTCTTTCTTTCTTTCTTTCTTTCTTTCTTTCTTTCTTTCTTTCTTTCTTCTTTCTTTCTTTCTTTTTTTTCTTTCTTTCTTTCTTTCCTTCTTTCTTTTTCTTTCTTTCTTTCTTTTTTTCTTTCTTTTTCTGTCTTTCTTTTTTTTTCTTTCTTTCTTTCTTTCTTTCTTCTTTCTTTCTTTTCTTTCTTTCTTTCTTTCTTCGTTTTTTCTTTCTTTCTTTCTTTCTTTTTTTCTTTCTTTCTTTCTTCTTTCTTTCTTTCTTTTTTTTTTCTTCTTTCTTTCTTTCTTTCTTTCACCGAATAGGTGTGCAGAAATATGCTTCAAGCTGCCTAGACAGCAGGAATAATCTAAATAGAAAAAACACAGATACACAATGTATTTCCGAGCTGTGATCGCAACCTTATGCTATAGTCATGAGAACACCTACGTGAAAGACATTATCCACGATAGCTAATTTTTTAGTTAGTTGAGTGACATTGTTCCCTAGCGTTTGGCTTTGGCTTTTCGTGTCAAGGCGCTGTGCCACTGAGTACGGGTTCGATCCTGCTTCGGAACATATATTGTTTTTTTTCCCCTGCTGTTGTTGATTATTTGTCATTTTTTTCAGAGTGCTGTAAACATTCCTCTTCCTCTGAATTGATTCGCTGATTACCGCCTCGGAAGTTTCCCTCTATAAACATATTCATTTATTATTATTTGTCTCTAGACAGCATGAAAGGCATGCATCATACCAACAAGCTTGTTCAATGTATACACCTAGCAAATCTGTAAAAAAAACATCATAAAGATGCCAGGCCTAAACATTAAAGGAATGATAATCATCTTGGTCATATTATGAGAAAGGGACAACCGGAATATATCGTGTCAAGAGAAATAATCGACAGAAGAAGAAGCAGAGGGAGACAGGGAGAGAAGATACGGAAGTGTTTAGTAGAGTAAATTGGTGGAAGTCAACAAAAGAAAATATAAACAATTGAAGAGATAGAGGGTTATGGAGAGACATGGTTATCCTAGCCAGAAAGTATGGCACTTTATGATGACAATGATGACATTTAATAAACATCATAAAGGTAATGACAATATGATAAAATTATGTGATGATTAAATCGAAGATCTGATAATGATAATGAACAATGATAATGATGATAATGATACTGATTATAATAATGATGACAATTATAATATTAATAATGATGGTATAATTCTGATGATTATGATGAAGATGATGATAAGTAATGAATGATGATGATGATGATGATGTTATTTGCTGAGAATGAAATTGCTGTTATAATGTTGCTAATGATGATAATGATAGTAAAGATGAGAATGATGATTATGACATTAGTATGATGATTCTGATGCTGATGATATGATATTCATGATCATGACGAATGTATTATGTTGAGATCTCAACTGACGGTTGACAGATGAGTCACGTGAATCGTTGAGCAGATTTGACAGGTGAGTGACGGCGGCAGACAGGCAGACATGCTGTGTGCACGGACCGGTCGATTTATTTGACAGAGTAGATAATTTGAAAGGTAGCGGTTCTCAAGCTGGGATCCAGAACACCGATTATTTGTGCAAAAATGTATGATTATAACTGCCTGAACAGTGAGGCATCCTTTCGCCAATCTTGTTCAATCTATACACTGAGCAAATCTTGTTCAATCTATACACTGAGCAAATCTTGGTCAATCTATACACTGAGCAAATCTTGGTCAATCTATACACTGAGCAAATCTTGTTCAATCTATGCACTGAGCAAATCTTGTTCAATCTATACACTGAGCAAATCTTGGTCAATCTATACACTGAGCAAATCTTGTTCAATCTATACACTGAGCAAATCTTGTTCAATCTATACACTGAGCAAATCTTGGTCAATCTATACACTGAGCAAATCTTGTTCAATCTATACACTGAGCAAATCTTGGTCAATCTATACACTGAGCAAATCTTGTTCAATCTATACACTGAGCAAATCTTGTTCAATCTATACACTGAGCAAATATTGGTCAATCTATACACTGAGCAAATCTTGGTCAATCTATACACTGAGCAAATCTTGTTCAATCTATACACTGAGCAAATCTTGTTCAATCTATACACTGAGCAAATCTTGGTCAATCTATACACTGAGCAAATCTTGTTCAATCTATACACTAAGCAAATCTTGTTCAATCTATACACTGAGCAAATCTTGTTCAATCTATACACTGAGCAAATCTTGTTCAATCTATACACTGAGCAAATCTTGTTCAATCTATACACTGAGCAAATCTTGTTCAATCTATACACTGAGCAAATCTTGTTCAATCTATACACTGAGCAAATCTTGTTCAATCTATACACTGAGCAAATCTTGGTCAATCTATACACTGAGCAAATCTTGTTCAATCTATACACTGAGCAAATCTTGTTCAATCTATACACTGAGCAAATCTTGGTCAATCTATACACTGAGCAAATCTTGTTCAATCTATACACTGAGCAAATCTTGTTCAATCTATACACTGAGCAAATCTTGGTCAATCTATACACTGAGCAAATCTTGTTCAATCTATACACTGAGCAAATCTTGGTCAATCTATACACTGAGCAAATCTTGTTCAATCTATACACTGAGCAAATCTTGGTCAATCTATACACTGAGCAAATCTTGTTCAATCTATACACTGAGCAAATCTTGGTCAATCTATACACTGAGCAAATCTTGGTCAATCTATACACTGAGCAAATCTTGGTCAATCTATACACTGAGCAAATCTTGGTCAATCTATACACTGAGCAAACCTTGGTCAATCTATACACTGAGCAAATCTTGGTCAATCTATACACTGAGCAAATCTTGTTCAATCTATACACTGAGCAAATCTTGTTCAATCTATACACTGAGCAAATCTTGGTCAATCTATACACTGAGCAAATCTTGTTCAATCTATACACTGAGCAAATCTTGGTTAATCTATACACTGAGCAAATCTTGGTCAATCTATACACTGAGCAAATCTTGTTCAATCTATACACTGAGCAAATCTTGTTCAATCTATACACTGAGCAAATCTTGGTCAATCTATACACTGAGCAAATCTTGTTCAATCTATACACTGAGCAAATCTTGTTCAATCTATACACTGAGCAAATCTTGTTCAATCTATACACTGAGCAAATCTTGTTCAATCTATACACTGAGCAAATCTTGTTCAATCTATACACTGAGCAAATCTTGTTCAATCTATACACTGAGCAAATCTTGGTCAATCTATACACTGAGCAAATCTTGTTCAATCTATACACTGAGCAAATCTTGTTCAATCTATACACTGAGCAAATCTTGTTCAATCTATACACTGAGCAAATCTTGGTCAATCTATACACTGAGCAAATCTTGGTCAATCTATACACTGAGCAAATCTTGTTCAATCTATACACTGAGCAAATCTTGGTCAATCTATACACTGAGCAAATCTTGGTCAATCTATACACTGAGCAAATCTTGTTCAATCTATACACTGAGCAAATCTTTTTCAATCTATACACTGAGCAAATCTTGGTCAATCTATACACTGAGCAAATCTTGGTCAATCTATACACTGAGCAAATCTAGGTCAATCTATACACTGAGCAAATCTTGTTCAATCTATACACTGAGCAAATCTTGTTCAATCTATACACTGAGCAAATCTTGGTCAATCTATACACTGAGCAAATCTTGTTCAATCTATACACTGAGCAAATCTTGTTCAATCTATACACTGAGCAAATCTTTTTCAATCTATACACTGAGCAAATCTTGGTCAATCTATACACTGAGCAAATCTTGGTCAATCTATACACTGAGCAAATCTTGGTAAATCTATACACTGAGCAAATCTTGGTCAATCTATACACTGAGCAAATCTTGTTCAATCTATACACTGAGCAAATCTTGGTCAATCTATACACTGAGCAAATCTTGTTCAATCTATACACTGAGCAAATCTTGTTCAATCTATACACTGAGCAAATCTTGGTCAATCTATACACTGAGCAAATCTTGTTCAATCTATACACTGAACAAATCTTGTTCAATCTATACACTGAGCAAATCTTGGTCAATCTATACACTGAGCAAATCTTGGTCAATCTATACACTGAGCAAATCTTGTTCAATCTATACACTGAGCAAATCTTGGTCAATCTATACACTGAGCAAATCTTGTTCAATCTATACACTGAGCAAATCTTGTTCAATCTATTACACTGAGCAAATCTTGTTCAATCTATACACTGAGCAAATCTTGGTCAATCTATACACTGAGCAAATCTTGGTCAATCTATACACTGAGCAAATCTTGGTCAATCTATACACTGAGCAAATCTTGTTCAATCTATACACTGAGCAAATCTTGTTCAATCTATACACTGAGCAAATCTTGTTCAATCTATACACTGAGCAAATCTTGTTCAATCTATACACTGAGCAAATCTTGGTCAATCTATACACTGAGCAAATCTTGTTCAATCTATACACTGAGCAAATCTTGTTCAATCTATACACTGAGCAAATCTTGTTCAATCTATACACTGAGCAAATCTTGGTCAATCTATACACTGAGCAAATCTTGGTCAATCTATACACTGAGCAAATCTAGGTCAATCTATACACTGAGCAAATCTTGGTCAATCTATACACTGAGCAAATCTTGGTCAATCTATACACTGAGCAAATCTTGTTCAATCTATACACTGAGCAAATCTTGTTCAATCTATACACTGAGCAAATCTTGGTCAATCTATACACTGAGCAAATCTTGGTCAATCTATACACTGAGCAAATCTTGGTCAATCTATACACTGAGCAAATCTTGGTCAATCTATACACTGAGCAAATCTTGGTCAATCTATACACTGAGCAAATCTTGGTCAATCTATACACTGAGCAAATCTTGGTCAATCTATACACTGAGCAAATCTTTAAAAACATCATAGAGATGCCAGGCCTACAAATTAATGGAAAGATAATCAATAACGTAAGATATGCTGACGATACTGTACTACTAGCAGAAAATCCTAAAGATCTACAACAATTGCTTAATGAAATAACATGACAAGCAAAAAATATGGACTAGATATGAATATCAAAAAGACTAAATCTATGATCATAAAGAAAGATAATACTCAAAACCTACAAGCGGATATCAAATTTGAAGGAACAGCCCTGGAGACAGTTCAGAACTACAACTACTTTGGACAGACTATAACCAGTGATGGAAAATGTAAAACTGAAATAAACAAAAGAATAGGAATGACAAAATGTAATTCTAGTAACATGAAAAATATACCAACATCAAATCAAATTACACTAGGGCTCAAATTAAAAATAGTAAAATGGTATATCTTCTCAAAATGTCTGCATGGTGCAGAAACATGGACATTGCACAAGAAAACAGAACATAAAATCGAAGCCTTTGAAATGTGAAATTATTGAAGAATATGTAGAATTAGGTGAAAAGAAAACAAAAACTGAGATTATAAAAAAAAGCTAAATTTATTATTTAAAAAAAAAAACTATTAAAAACTAAAAACCTTTGGAATTTTTCCTGACTGCACCTGGTCAGGTAGGTGGGGGAAGGGGGTGGCCCCATGCCCCGGCAGAGGTCATCTTGGTCTACGCCCCCCCCCCCCCCCCCATCTCCGGAGATCACAGCTGAAGTAGGTCACAACGATCAACACCGGCATAACTGACATTGAGTAGCTGTTGGCACCACTAGAGTGACGTTTATGTGAAACCATTGGAGCAGGTGGTGGATGGTGTTGTGGGAGCAGCCGACAAGTAGTGCCGGTTATGGTCCCCACACCGTAATGGCAGGCAGAGGATCTCACGTATAGAAACAATGGCTGCGATCTCCGACTAGTACAGTCACTGCCAAGAAGGAAAGGAATGGCAAACTACCTTCTTATATTGCCTGGAATAATCATGAGAAACCACAACTATAAAAACAGTCAAAAACAGAACTCATACGATGCACTGTGGATAGAAGATTGTTGAAGGAGATGATCACCAACGCCAAAAGGTACGGTACATGATGATGATGATGAGAGTGACGTTAGCGTAAGACGTATGGATGCAGGGTTGCATGCAGCACCACAGCTCTTTCGACAGGCCGTCGAGCGGGTGTTCAAAGTTTCGATCCATACTCCCCTATGGTGAGTAATTGCGGGCAATCGTTCGGTCGAACCTTTTCTTCCACTTTTCTAAGAGATGGTTTATAAACTAAAGGGAAATAATCACTACCAAAAAATGGTTACTGCCTCAGAGTCGAGTAATTTCACTTTCAAACCTAAAAAAAAAAAAAGTATTTTTAAAAAGTTGTTAAAAATATAATTAAAAGTTTAACAAATATAATAAAAATTTAAAACAATAATATTTTAAAATAAAACAAAAATGTAATTAAAAAATATTGATAATTTACGTGAAGTTTCGTGTCCGAGAAATATTTTTGTTCAGAGTAACGTCCCATAGCGCTTTATTTGGTCCCTCTTGAATCTGCCATTTGGGGACCACTGGGTGTAGGTTTAAGGCTTCATATAGCCTAGAAGTAACCTTAAAATTTGTTCATAAAATATCATTCTTCTTCTTCCTCTTTACTTCCTCATCTGCCTTTCAGCGTCAAGGGGAGATATAATTTGCGGTCTTTTGCTCTACTGTTCACCTCTGCTGCTGTTATGTTTCCTAGTACTTCTAATATTCCATCGATCCATCTTTTTCGTGGTCGACCCTTGGGTCTGGTGTTCTCACAACGTTTGTTGAAGGCTCGTTGTGTTGTGTTTTGTTCTTTCTGCCTTGTCACGTGGCCAAACCATTTTATCTGTTGTTTCCTTATATATTCTATGGCTGGGGCTATTCCTAGCTATAACTTACAACTGACTTAGCAGGTCGGTAAGGGATAAATGTTTTATGCTCAGAGAAATACATAGAATATGGAGATAAACTATCATTAAATGCAGGAAAACTAGAAATAGTAGATAGTTCAAGTTATGTCCAGTCAGCAACCCGTTTAGCAAACAAAAATTGGGAAATTGATAAAGTAGAAAATAAATCTTATTGAAAATACGGCCTTTTATCATCAATGTGTGTCGTCTCCACATCGAAAGTTGGACTGTCTTTCTTGTCCATTTATGACGTTACTCCTCCATGTTAGGAGAAATGGAAAAAATATATAGTTAAAAAAAAATAGGAAAAAAAACTGTATGGTTAAAACTTTATGTAATAAGTGGGAGACACAAATATGACCAAGGTTTAGGCTCAATATGTCTTCAACAAGAAAAAACATAAAACATACACACACACATATGTATTTAAAACCAAAAATATATAATAAATAATAATAATTTAGAATTTGAATGCAAAATAAACATAAAATATATTATTAGTATATTTATTGGACCTTTTATTTATCCACTTTCTGAGGATTTTTTTATTTTTACTAGTAATTTTCTTTATTTATGTGTAGATCACTCTTAAATATTGTTTATTTATGTGTAGATCACTCTTAAATATTGTTTTTTATGTGTATATCACTCTTAAATATTGTTTATTTATGTGTAGATCCGGTTGGCTTACCACGGCAACAGCCGGGGTTCGTACCCTGGCGAGGACACCTGGGTTTTACTAATTCCCTAAAAATTAGTGGGAGCCGCGATAGCTCAGTGGTTAGTGAACTGGACTACTACGGACAAGGGGTAGGGTTCGATCCCAACCGACGGCTCCGGGTTCACCCAGCCTTAAATGGGTACCGGATTTTTTCTGGGAAAGTAAAGCAGCACGGGCGTAATACCGACCACATTACCCCAAAAATCATGTGCTGAAGGTCTGTAAAATATAGGGTCACTAACACCATATTTCCCTATACGCCACTTGGCGTGACGGGGGGTACTTTTTTACTATGTGTAGATCACTCTTAAATCTTGTTTATTTATGGGTAGATCACTATGTGTATATTTTTTTTCCAAGATGGTGTCATTTATCCTTTTTTTTTTGGTTCTCTTCCTTTTTGGGTAAGGTGCTGCAAGTTTCTCGTCTTTTTTCTTTCTTTATGCATTGCCATTTGGTTGTAACCATTTTTATCCGGATTTTCTCTTCTAACTGCTCAAAGTTGTAGCAGCTTTTGATATGTGTTCTTTACTTGTATTGTATAATATCTTGAACATCTTTTTGTTTTAAAGTATATATGTCTATTGGTATTTATGGTGAATTAGTCTTATGTTTCTTTCTCTTTAGTTTGACTTACATGTTAATCATTACAGGATTGTGATGTGAGTTGAATTTGATACAAATTGCCTCGTCGTGATTAACAATTTTGGACATGAAATATTTTGTATCATTAAAAAGCAAAATATGTACATAATTGGAACCATCAAGAAAGAAGAAAGAAGTGGACAATCCAATATGCTCCTGGATAGGTCTTGGCTTCCTTGATGCTGTTATTGAACCTATCTTGTATCATGATGTAGTCTATTTGATTCCTCTTCTTATCTCCAGGGCTTGTCCATGTGTAAAGTTTCATTTCCTCTTGCTCAAAGAAGTAGGTGTTACATATAATCAGCGAATCAATTCAGAGGAAAAGGTACGTTTACCGCACTCAGGAAAAATAACAAATAATCAACAACAGAAACAAAACGAAGAACAATATATGGTCCGAAGCAGGATCGAACCAAAGGATATCCTGTTGCCACATCCTTGTTAAAGTAGTATTTAGACCACGGCTTGGAGGTCGCTAGAATATATCCGCTTGTAGAATATCTACCCGTCAGTTGTTTTAAAGAGTTTGGTGACAAGGTCACAGAGGCACGTCGGGCTGGGGATTAAGACGAATTCTATACTCAGTGTTACAATGAAACTCTTGGGAAACTCGGCATACGGGAAGACCCAGACGAATAAGGCGAAACACGTGGACGTGTCTTATTTTAAGGAGGGGACCAATACAACCAAGTTGGTAAATAACTCACGGTTAAAAACATGACGCGTGTTAGCGAGGACCTGTCTGAGGTGACGATGGCAAAACGATGTATCGTGTGGGATCTTCCTTCACAGATTGGTTTTTTCGTCTACCAGTACGCCAAATTGAGGATGTTGTAATTTTACTATGACTTCATGGATAAATTCGTAAACAGGTCCAACTTTCAAACTCTGCGAAATGGACACGGATAGTCTGTACTTGGCTCTCAGTGAGACATCGTTGGAAGGAGTCGTTAAAACCGATAAGGTGGGCGAGTTTTTCTCACACTACAACCAGTGGTTCCCCTCGGAGACTTGCGAGGACCATCGCGCAGATTTCATTCAGCGCAGGGGCAGGGTTACGTATGGCTGTACCAGGTGAACAGTTATACGATACACTGACTCCTGGTCTGTTCACGTTGGAATATTCAGGAGATGGAATGATATCCTTGTATAGCAAGATCTATTACTGCTTTGGTGATTACTCAAAAGTTAGCACCAAGGGTATTAATAAACACCACAAGTTAGATAGGGATAGTTTCACAGAGGTCCTTACCAAAAAGAAGGTGGTGGTAAAAAATATGGAGTTTAAAACACACGAGGGATTGGTATACATAAACGCAACACCGGAACTCACTTTCCTTTTTCTACATCAAGCGACAAGTCCATTCTGATAACGTAACCACCTCCTCTTTATCTATTTAACACTATCATGTATTCATATTCATATATAAATTACTTTCTTCTTATAGATTAAAGTTGTCTATTAGTTTTGAATAAAACAGGAATTACTATAAGAATACGCTGTTGTCTATTATGTAATTTATTGGAATAAAAATATTTTTTTTAAAACTTGATAAATCTTTTTCCTTATTTATTACATGCGAGAATATGAAAGAGAGAGACAGACCAAGCACAATTCTACCAGGTGGCACTACTGTCACCCTTGACACGGCGGCAACCCGGTGCCAGCGGGCGGCAGATTTAGAAGGCCGACACGTTATATTCTGTCTTGATTCTCATGAAGGCCGACACGTTATATTCTGTCTTGATTCTCATGAAGGCCGACACGTTGTATTCTGTCTTGATTCTCATGAAGGCCGACACGTTATATTCTGTCTTGATTCTCATGATAGTCGACACGTTATATTCTGTCTTGATTCTCGTGAAGGCCGACACGTTGTATTCTGTCTTGATTCTCATGAAGGCCGACACGTTATATTCTGTCTTGATTCTGCATGAAGGCCGACACGTTGTATTCTGTCTTGATTCTCATGAAGGCCGACACGTTATATTTTGTCTTGATTCTCATGAAGGCCGACACGTTGTATTCTGTCTTGATTCTCATGAAGGCCGACACGTTATATTCTGTCTTGATTCTCATGAAGGCCGACACGTTATATTCTGTCTTGATTCTCATGAAGGCCGACACGTTATATTCTGTCTTGATTCTCATGAAGGCCGACACGTTATATTCTGTCTTGATTCTCATGATAGTCGACACGTTATATTCTGTCCTGTTTCTCATGATAGTCGACACGTTATATTCTGTCTTGATTCTCATGATAGTCGACACGTTATATTCTGTCTTGATTCTCATGATAGTCGACACGTTATATTCTGTCTTGATTCTCATGATAGTCGACACGTATTATTCTGTCTTGATTTTCATGAAGGCCGACCTCTTATATTCCAGGAAGGATTCCTGGCTAGTTTAGCTCCACAAAACATTTGTTTATTTGTTATCACATACGCTACTATACATTGCACTAATGAACAATACTCACTACATTACAATACATTGCACTAATGTACAATACTCACTATATTACAATACATTGCACTAATGTACAATACTCACTATATTATAATACATTGCACTAATCAACAATACTCACTATATTACAATACATTGCACTAATGTACAATACTCACTATATTACAATACATTGCACTAATGTACAATACTCACTATATTACAATATATTGCACTAATGTACAATACTCACTATATTACAATATATTGCATTAATATACAATGCTCACTATATTACAATACATTGCACATCCATGAAACATTATAATTAGGGAGGTCAAAAAGTAATGCACACCAATTTTTTTCTCGGAAACTATTCGGGCAAAATGTGTGAAATTTTCACAGATTGTAGCTGAACATCCCCTTGACACTACCTATTTGTCAACATAATCTCCGTCCAAGCGTATTGCCTTACGCCAACGCGAAACTAGGTCATGAAGACCTCGTTTGTACCAAGTTTTGTCCTGCTCGCGTAGCCATTTTTTAACTGCACGGATCACACCCTCATTATTGTCAAAGTGTGTCCCACGCAGGAATTTTTTGAGTGGTCCAAACAGATGGAAATCTGAGGGAGCCAGATCAGGGCTGTAAGGAGGATGGGGCAGTACAGTCCAACCAAATTTGTTGATTGCTTCCCGTGTTACCAGACTTGTGTGAGGGCGTGCATTGTCATGTTGAAGCAACAAATCTGCAGATGGCTTATTAGGCCGAACTCTGTGGAACCGATTTTTGAGTTTTGTCAGTGTATTGATGTAAGCTGTCGAGTTGATTGTCTCACCTCTTGTCATTACATCAACAAGAATCACACCATCAATGTCCCAGAAGACAGTGATCATCATCTTTCCGGCTGATGGAGATGTTTTGAATTTTTTTCTTTTTGGTGACTGCGGATGATGCCATTCCATTGACTGCATTTTTGTTTCAGGCTCATAATAATGTGCCCACGTTTCGTCACCGGTAACAATTTTTGACAAAAACATTTCTCCTTCAACACCGAAACGCTCCAACAATTCAGAACAGAATGTTTTCCTTTGAACTCTGTGATCATTTGTTAGGCACCGAGGAACCCATCGAGCGCAAATCTTTGAATATCCGAGAGTTTTAAAAATTGCGATTGCACTTCCCTTGCTGACTGTAAGCTGCAATGCCAATTGCTGACTAGTGATACGCCTATCCTTACGAATAATGGCATCAGCCCGGTTTAACATGTCTGTGCTGGTAGCCGAGGCAACACCCCAGAACGCGGTAAATCATGCAGCTCCACTCGTACACTTTCTGCAGCTTTAATTCTCTGAATCCAGCGACTAACTGTGCACCTATCGACTGCAGAACATTTGTACACTGCACACAGTCGTTTATGAATGTTTGCCACAGTTTCTTTTTCCGCAACCAGAAATTCTATGACAATTCGCTGTTTGTAACGGACATTGTTGACAAGCTCCATTTTAACGGTTCATAGATTGCGTAATATTTATCAAAATGCTGTGCAATTTGGTACACATAATTGGAACATGTCATATTCCAAGTGTACAAAATTTCATATTCCTATCTTTATTATTAGCCGAGAAAAAAATTGGTGTGCATTACTTTTTGACCTCCCTTTTACTTTCCTAAATTACTAAACATCGCACTATAGTCTACTACACTACAAAACACTACTCAACTCTACATCACAATAGAAATAAAAACACTACACTATGCAACATTGCGCTACGTTACTCAACACTACAATTTAAAACAATACGATGAACTACAATACTAGGCACTACAATACAATGCAATACAACAAATTATATTACACAAGCTACCTTTTTTCTATCTGTTGTGAAATAAAAACTCAAATCTGGACATCACGTGCCGGCTGCACTGGACGTGTGGCCTTTATTGTCCAAGCCGAGAAGTCTTCTATCCTCCCTCTCACACTACCCCTAGGTTGTTTTTTTTTTTAATGTACACACAATGCATAAAGGGGGCAAGGGGGGTCTCGGTAGCCTAGTTAGGAAATCCACCCGACTGGACTACCGACGTTCAGACAACCACCCGACTGGACTACCGACGTTCAGACAACCACCCGACTGGACTACCGACGTTCAGACAACCACCCGACTGGACTACCGACGTTCAGACAACCACCCGACTGGACTACCGACGTTCAGACAACCACCCGACTGGACTACCGACGTTCAGACAACCACCCGACTGGACTACCGACGTTCAGACAACCACCCGACTGGACTACCGACGTTCAGACAACCACCCGACTGGACTACCGACGTTCAGACAACCACCCGACTGGACTACCGACGTTCAGACAACCACCCGACTGGACTACCGACGTTCAGACAACCCGTGTTCGATTCCCGGCAGGAAGCTGCGTGAGTTATACCCGTAGTTGGGGAAAAAAATACCCTCGCGGTCGACCAAGCCGCTGGAAGAAAATAGTTACCTGTGTAGTACTCTGGGAAGGTGAGGAATGCCGTCTCGCATCGTGAATTCCGGTGCTTGAAGCGACACTATCCAGGAGTCTCCGAACATTTCTGGATAAGCGGCCGAGCACATATGGGTGGAAACTCTCGTGCTAAGACGCCGGTTCAAGTCTCGTACTTGACCTTGACTTACAAAACATAAGACACAGGTCACAACAATATAGTAGATTACATCACAACACTAACAATTATACTAAAAACAAGTAAAATAAGTGCAACGAGTGAAATACTTGGGTACAATAATAACATCACAAGAAAATGCACCACAGAAATAAAAAGCAGAATAGCTCAGGCCAAAATAGCATTTCAGAAAATGAAAAACGTTTTGTGCAACAAGTCTATGCCAATAGAAGTGAGAAAGAAAGTTCATCTATGCTATATAGAGCCTTTTCTAACCTATCGAAGCGAATTTTGGACAGGAAACAAACAAATTAAAAAGACAATTAGATGCCACAGAGATGGGATTTCTCAGAAGAAATGTTGAATGTTAAATGGACAGCTAAAAAGAGCAATGAGGAAATTCTCAAAGAGACCAACACAAAAAGGGAGCTTCTAAAATTATCACAAAGAAACAATCAACATTTTTTTGGCGCATCATGAGAAGAGGAAAGTGGGAATGTTTTGTTACAACTGGCAAAATAAAGGAAAAGAGATGTCGCGGACGACAAATAGAGAAGATACCAGACAACATGGTGCCATAGTATGGAAAACGGTCAATAACAGAATTGATACGATGTACTGTAGACAAAAGACTGTGGAAGGACATGATCGTCTACGGCAACAGGTATGGCACATGATGATGATACACCAAACACTACACTACGCTACAATACATTCTACTACACTACAGTACTCGGATTGGAAACAAATTATTTCGAGTTGAAATCCTGGCTTCGCGTTGAACCAAATGTCTTCAGTGGTCAAAGAGTTGCTATATAGCTTGCTGACTTCGGGAAGGCGAGTCAAAAAGTTGCTATCTAACTTGCTGACTTCAGGAAGGCGAGTCAAAGAGTTGCTATATAGCTTGCTGACTTCGGGAAGGCGAGTCAAAAAGTTGCTATCTAACTTGCTGACTTCGGGAAGACGAGTCAAAAAGTTGCTATCTAGCTTGCTGACTTCGGGAAGGCGAGTCAAAAAGTTGCTATCTAACTTGCTGACTTCGGGAAGGCGAGTCAAAAAGTTGCTATCTAACTTGCTGACTTCGGGAAGGCGAGTCAAAGAGTTGCTATCTAGCTTGCTGACTTCGGGAAGGCGAGTCAAAGAGTTGCTATCTAACTTGCTGACTTCGGGAAGGCGAGTCAAAGAGTTGCTATCTAACTTGCTGACTTCGGGAAGGCGAGTCAAAGAGTTGCTATCTAACTTGCTGACTTCGGGAAGGCGAGTCAAAGAGTTGCTATCTAGCTTGCTGACTTCGGGAAGGCGAGTCAAAGAGTTGCTATTTAACTTGCTGACTTCGGGAAGGCGAGTCAAAGAGTTGCTATCTAACTTGCTGACTTCGGGAAGGCGAGTCAAAGAGTTGCTATCTAGCTTGCTGACTTCGGGAAGGCGAGTCAAAGAGTTGCTATCTAACTTGCTGACTTCGGGAAGGCGAGTCAAAGAGTTGCTATCTAGCTTGCTGACTTCGGGAAGGCGAGTCAAAGAGTTGCTATCTAACTTGCTGACTTCGGGAAGGCGAGTCAAAGAGTTGTTATCTAACTTGCTGACTTCGGGAAGGCGAGTCAGAGTTGCTATAAAGCTTGCTGACTTCGGGAAGGCGAGTCAAAGAGTTGCTATCTAACTTGCTGACTACGGGAAGGCGAGTCAAAGAGTTGCTATCTAACTTGCTGACTTCAGGAAGGCGAGTCAAAGAGTTGCTATCTAACTTGCTGACTTCAGGAAGGCGAGTCAAAGAGTTGCTATCTAACTTGCTGACTTCGGGAAGGCGAGTCAAAGAGTTGTTATCTAACTTGCTGACTTCAGGAAGGCGAGTCAAAGAGTTGCTATCTAGCTTGCTGACTTCGGGAAGGCGAGTCAAAGAGTTGTTATCTAGCTTGCTGACTTCAGGAAGGCGAGTCAAAGAGTTGCTATCTAGCTTGCTGACTTCGGGAAGGCGAGTCAAAGAGTTGTTATCTAGCTTGCTGACTTCAGGAAGGCGAGTCAAAGAGTTGCTATCAAGCTTGCTGACTTCAGGAAGGCAAGTCAAAGAGTTGTTATCTAACTTGCTGACTTCGGGAAGGCGAGTCAAAGAGTTGCTATCAAGCTTGCTGACTTCAGGAAGGCAAGTCAAAGAGTTGTTATCTAGCTTGCTGACTTCGGGAAGGCAAGTCAAAGAGTTGCTATCAAGCTTGCTGACTTCAGGAAGGCAAGTCAAAGAGTTGTTATCTAGCTTGCTGACTTCGGGAAGGCGAGTCAAAGAGTTGCTATCTAACTTGCTGACTACGGGAAGGCGAGTCAATGAGTTGCTATCTAACTTGCTGACTTCAGGAAGGCGAGTCAAAGAGTTGCTATCTAACTTGCTGACTTCAGGAAGGCGAGTCAAAGAGTTGCTATCTAACTTGCTGACTTCGGGAAGGCGAGTCAAAGAGTTGTTATCTAACTTGCTGACTTCAGGAAGGCGAGTCAAAGAGTTGCTATCTAGCTTGCTGACTTCGGGAAGGCGAGTCAAAGAGTTGTTATCTAGCTTGCTGACTTCAGGAAGGCGAGTCAAAGAGTTGCTATCTAGCTTGCTGACTTCGGGAAGGCGAGTCAAAGAGTTGTTATCTAGCTTGCTGACTTCAGGAAGGCGAGTCAAAGAGTTGCTATCAAGCTTGCTGACTTCAGGAAGGCAAGTCAAAGAGTTGTTATCTAACTTGCTGACTTCGGGAAGGCGAGTCAAAGAGTTGCTATCAAGCTTGCTGACTTCAGGAAGGCAAGTCAAAGAGTTGTTATCTAGCTTGGTGACTTCGGGAAGGCAAGTCAAAGAGTTGCTATCAAGCTTGCTGACTTCAGGAAGGCAAGTCAAAGAGTTGTTATCTAGCTTGCTGACTTCGGGAGTGCGAGTCAAAGAGTTGCTATCTAACTTGTTGACTTTCGGAAGGCGATTCAAAGCACTGGCACATTCATGTCTAAACGATGTGCATTTTGTGCAATGTGATGTTTATGTTACAATTGCAGTACACTAAGTCAAACTATATTACCACACTGTAATTCGTTAGTTAATTAGTGAAACATTCAGTCAGTTAGACTGTATCTCGGTGGCTGAGATGTTAACTCTTTCTCTACGTTTCGCCGCACAGTGTGTCACTTTCAATTTGATTAGTGTGAACCGTCATTAAGACATATTCTTTTTTACATGTCTTGTATCAACTTGGTATTGGTGAAATCTAATTCCGTGTTCAATTATCCAAAATTTCGTATACAATATGTTATATGTTAGATAACTATAAATATGTAGATTGATTCTTAAAAGCATGAAAAATTGTGTCTCTGAGATATCGTCTGTTGCATTGATGAAAAAGCTTCCGAACGGAATGAGTTAATGTGCTGGCTTTGTGGTCCTAAAGGTGTAGGTTGAATTACCTTGATCGACAGTGGTTTTGTTTCCTGACCGACATAGTGTATGGAGAGATTATGGTGTTAGTGTTATTTATGTTTCCTGACCGACATAGTGTATGGAGAGATTATGGTGTTAGTGGTTATTTATGTTTCCTGACCGACATAGTGTATGGAGAGATTATGGTGTTAGTGGTTATTTATGTTTCCTGACCCACATAGTGTATGGAGAGATTATGGTGTTAGTGGTTATTTATGTTTCCTGACCCACATAGTGTATGGAGAGATTATGGTGTTAGTGGTTATTTATGTTTCCTGACCCACATAGTGTATGGAGAGATTATGGTGTTAGTGGTTATTTATGTTTCCTGACCCACATAGTGTATGGAGAGATTATGGTGTTAGTGGTTATTTATGTTTCCTGACCCACATAGTGTATGGAGAGATTATGGTGTTAGTGGTTATTTATGTTTCCTGACCCACATAGTGTATGGAGAGATTATGGTGTTAGTGGTTATTTATGTTTCCTGACCCACATAGTGTATGGAGAGATTATTGTGTTAGTGGTTATTTATGTTTCCTGACCCACATAGTGTATGGAGAGATTATGGTGTTAGTGGTTATTTATGTTTCCTGACCCACATAGTGTATGGAGAGATTATGGTGTTAGTGGTTATTTATGTTTCCATGACAACGACATACTTTTAGTGATGTGGTCGATATCACGCCAGGCCGCTTTAACATCCCATTAAAAAATGATGGTGCATCACTTTTAGAGTCTGGGTGAATCTAGAAGTCTTGTCGGTCCCATAAAAGCCTCATTTTGTGGGATTTGAACTCAGATTCTTTTTGTTAGGAAGCGAACTTACTAACCACTCAGCCACTAAAAACTCAATTACCCCATATAATCTACTTCTATCATAATATTATGTAACAGTGTTTACATAAAATGCGCAAGAATATGTGTTTGTACAGAATTAATTTATTTTGCCATACTTCAAGTAGTTACTACAGCCAATCTTTCTCAACAAACTCCCCGGAAATGGCATCAGTTGGCAGGACCTATTAACCGAGCAAGATCACAGAGAAGTGACTCTCCAAATCGTTACATGGCCAGGAATGAAGTACCCGCTCTCGTGTGCCGGGAACGTGCATCTTGAAGCCTGTCTACTTTGGCTATCATCCATCAGCCCTCGTGTCCCTCTTTTTTCAAACTGATCTTTCCTTTCTGAACCTGAGGCAGCAGATAATGTCCCCAGCTAATCTACATATTTCCCCACGACTTACATGCACGTATTTCCCCCGAAAAAAAAAAAGAAGACATCCAGTAATCGTAATCCAAATAGGGATTTTTTTTTTTCGATTTATGAAGGGGGATGTGTTTTCCTGGAAAATACTCCAGCGAAATTTTCAGCGAACAATTTTTACGGTTCATTTACCCGAAGAAGAAAATATACATTACCCTCGTGGGCTTTTTATGTATGCTTGATCCTGTTGTGTTAAAAGCTTTGCCTAACCGCTTTATTCCATTTGTTTCTGTGCCTTTCTGTCTTGACTTCTTTTTGTTTAAATCATCTAGACCAGTGGTTCTCAAGTCTTGAAGTATGTGTCTCTTACGAGCACATCTATGTGCACATCGGTGTCGTATTCTCTATGATACCGCAGCTACGGCCGGTAGCCTTGAACATATTAACAAATTACAAAAGGAAATCATAATTTATTATATTTTTTATAATTATATTACATATTTTCGAATATTCTATTACACATTTCGTAGGCCAATATGATTTATTTGCGTTTATTAAAGCAAGGTTTTTTATCCGGCCACTAAAATGTTTGTGAATGAAAACGAAACTATCCTACGATAGTACATGATACCGCTGATCAGTAACGGTGCACTTCTCATCTGTTGACACTAATAAATAAACGACCTTGACATTCAAAACAGGCAGTGAAAATAACGGCTAAGCTACCGCTACAGGAATGCGGTTTCATGGGTTATTTTTAGCTCTAGCCAATTAGAAGCGTCACAAATTGAAAGTGAAACTATATCTGATTACGGGAACTTCCTAAACTATTTATAACTACGTTATGCGCATCAGCATCTGTAGAAAGAACTTTTTTCTGCTCTCATGAGAATCAAATCTTATTGTCGCTCAACTCAGACACAAGAACGCTTATCTGGTTTGGCAATAATGTCCATTGAAAAATCATTCCTTCAGAAACTTAGAAACCAACCCAACAGTACTTTCAATAACAAAGTCATCGGGGCATTGTCGTCCCAAACAAGACGGATAGAATTTATATATAAATAAGTAAGTAATTTAAAATGTAGTGATGTCATTGGCAAATATTACTTCATGTTAGCCTACTGAATATAATGTATGTGTTTTATTTATTATGTCAGCGGTAGCCCAGACCCCAAAACCAGTATACGCCACTGGTACACAGCCGTCTATAGTAGTAAGGCCAGCAGGCAGAAGGGAGATATTCCAATCTTTGTGACGTTTTCAGCTTTGCGAGCAAGGGCGTTTGTGTGTAGAATTACGCAGTGTCAACTATATCTCTTATATACTAGCGGATTGTGGGGGGGGGGGGGGGTGGGGGGCGGAGGAACCGCCCAAAGCTTGTGACATCTTCAGCCTTGCGAGCAGGGGCGGTTGTGGATAAAATAACGTCATGCGCCTATAGCTCTCAAGCCTTTGACGTCCCAAGCATTGGGGTGTTTTCAGGAAGCCCCCTTAGCGGGCAGGCTTGAGAGATATGAGTAGCATTGAGAGATACGTCAGTCAGCAACAGCTCGCATATCTAAAACTTCATGATTGTTGGGTGTTCTTTGGGATTTCCTTCTCTGCCCGCTGGCCCTACTATGATATATGGTTGCGGTAGAGGCACTGCCATGAAACTCACTGTGGCACCATGAACACCTTAGAACATTTTGTGAGAAGTCAAGATGTTACATTATCTATTAGATAAATTTTAGGAGAGGGAGGAAGTACCTAAAGACTGGAAAGGTTGTACGATAAAACTACCAAGAAGGAAGTTTACAGGATAGTACAATTCATAGAGGAATTATGCTACTATCAGTGCCAGGAAAAATATTAAGCAGAATCATTCTGGAGAGACTAAAAGAGGCCATAGAGAAACATTTGAGAGATGAACAAGCAGGTTTTAGGAAGAACATATCATGTGCTGATCAAATAACTACTCTACGTATAATAGTTGAACAAAGTTTAGAACTAAAATCCCCACTTTATATTGGATTCATAGATTACTAAAAGGCATTTGATAGTTTAGACAGAAGAGTGCTTTGGAAGTTGCTGAGTCATTACGGAATCCCCATAAAGTTTATTAACCTGATAAGAACAATGTATGAAGGAATGAAATATAGTGTGGTGCATGAAGGACAGATTACAGAAGCATTTGAAATAAGAACAGGAGCAAGGCAGGGATGCCTTCTATCTCCATTTCTCTTTCTACTGGCCATAGATTGGATTATGAAAATAACTCAAAATAACAGAAATGGAATGCAGTGGTCACTGACCAAACAACTTGATGATTTAGACTTTGCTGATGATATAGCTCTCCTATCACACAACCATCAACAGATGCAGGATAAAATGAGTATATTAGATGAGAGATCACAACAGCTAGGATTGAAATAATAAATAGAGATAAGACTAAAATTATGAGAATTAATGCAGTTGGCAATAACCAAATAACAATAGGAGAAATACCTCTACTAGACGTACAATCTTACATATATCTGGGAAGTAAAATAGACAAAGAGGGACGAACAGAAAATGATAACAAAATAAGGATACAAAAAGTAAGAGGAACCTTCGTTGCAATAGGAAACATGGAGATCCAAAGAAACTCAGTTAAATACAACAATAAAAATGTTCAGCTCTAGTGTAAAGTCAGTATTATTATAAGGCTGTGAAACATGGTGAACAATAAAAATGTTCAGCTCTAGTGTAAAGTCAGTATTATTATAAGGCTGTGAAACATGGTGAACAATAAAAATTACAATAAAACAGACCTTCATTAATGGATACTTGAGCACACAAAAAAAGGATGGGAATGGCAGGATAAAATCACTAACGTAGAATTATGGGAAAGTATCAGTCAAATACCAGTGGATAAAGATATACAACAAAGACGATGGCGCTAGATAGGACACACACAGGGGGAGCCAACAAAGAGTATTACACAACAGGCCCTTTTTGCAATACTCGGGGGAAGAGACAAAGAGGAAAACCAAAATATTGTTGGAAAAGATAGATAGAAGCAGAGATGAAGATGATGGGGAAGACATGGAATGATCTTAAAAGAATGGCAAGAAATAGAACGACTTGGAAAGTGTTTGTTAAAGACCTGTATTCCACGGTGAGTTGAAAGGTAGAAGAAGAAGAAGATGATGGATGCCTTTAAGAAGATTGGTCTTGAAATGAAGGAAGTAGAGAAGATGTCCAAGAACAGGGAAGGATAGAGACCATGCCTGTGACCTACATTATCGACAGGAGCCTAAAGATTTTGATTCACTTTGTCTGGGGGCCCATTAAGAACGCCAACCCATCTATTACATACCACCTATGTCACAAAGTCTGTCTAGTGAGAGATTTGAGAACGCCAACCCGTCTATTACATAACAACTATGTCAGAAAGTCTGTTTAGTGAGAGATTTGAGAACACCAACCTATCTATTACATAACAACTATGTCAGAAAGTATGTTTAGTGAGAGATTTGAGAACGCCAACCCATCTATTACATAACAACTATGTCAGAAAGTCTGTTAGTGAGAGATTTGAGAACACCAACCCGTCTATTACATAACAACTAAAGTCTGTTTAGTGAGAGATTTGAGAACACCAACCATCTATACATAACAACTATGTCAGAAAGTCTGTCTAGTGAGAGATTTGAGAACGCCAACCCGTCTATTACATAACAACTATGTCAGAAAGTCTGTCTAGTGAGAGATTTGAGAACGCCAACCCGTCTATTACATAACAACTATGTCAGAAAGTATGTTTAGTGAGAGATTTGAGAACGCCAACCCATCTATTACATAACAACTATGTCAGAAAGTCTGTTTAGTGAGAGATTTGAGAACACCAACCCGTCTATTACATAACAACTAAAGTCTGTTTAGTGAGAGATTTGAGAACACCAACCCGTCTATTACATAACAACTATGTCAGAAAGTCTGTCTAGTGAGAGATTTCAGAACGCCAACCCGTCTATTACATAACAACTATGTCAGAAAGTCTGTCTAGTGAGAGATTTCAGAACGCCAACCCGTCTATTACATAACAACTATGTCAGAAAGTCTGTCTAGTGAGAGATTTCAGAACGCCAACCCGTCTATTACATAACAACTATGTCAGAAAGTCTGTCTAGTGAGAGATTTGAGAACGCCAACCCGTCTATTACATAACAACTATGTCAGAAAGTCTGTCTAGTGAGAGATTTGAGAACGCCAACCCGTCTATTACATAACAACTATGTCAGAAAGTCTGTCTAGTGAGAGATTTGAGAACGCCAACCCGTCTATTACATAACAACTATGTCAGAAAGTCTGTCTAGTGAGAGATTTGAGAACGCCAACCCGTCTATTACATAACAACTATGTCAGAAAGTCTGTCTAGTGAGAGATTTGAGAACGCCAACCCGTCTATTACATAACAACTATGTCAGAAAGTCTGTCTAGTGAGAGATTTGAGAACGCCAACCCGTCTATTACATAACAACTATGTCAGAAAGTATGTCTAGTGAGAGATTTGAGAACGCAACCCGTCTATTACATAACAACTATGTCAGAAAGTATGTCTAGTGAGAGATTTGAGAACGCAACCCGTCTATTACATAACAACTATGTCAGAAAGTCTGTCTAGTGAGAGATTTGAGAACGCCAACCCGTCTATTACATAACAACTATGTCAGAAAGTATGTTTAGTGAGAGATTTGAGAACGCCAACCCGTCTATTACATAACAACTATGTCAGAAAGTCTGTCTACTGCTACAAGTTCACAAACATGGAAGTTGCCTGCAACAAAACGATGTCATGACAAAGAACTGTACCCACATTACAATAAAACCCTCACTCACGTTCATTGTTAGCTTTTGTGGAGAATCTCATTCTGCCCGTGACAAAATGTCTTCATTGTAGGGGGAATGATTATAGGAGTGGGGATAAAGGGACATAAATGTACACGTAAACACATAAAATAGGGAAACTGGAATTTTTTGGTGTAGAGCTGTGAGGGTTTTAGAACATGGAATATTGGATGATGTTCATATAATAACAGATATTAATCAGGTTTTTGTTCTTCTATATAAAAGCATGCGATAGTTGTTCATGAAATAGATATTAGTCAGGATTGCTTGTATGTTGTTCTATAGAACACAGCATGATAGATATTGTTCATGAGATAGCAGGTATTAGTCAGGATTGCTTGTCTGTTGTTCTATAGAAAACAGTATGATAGATATTGTTCATGAGATAGCAGGTATTAGTCAGGATTGCTTGTCTGTTGTTCTATAGAACACAGCATGACAGGTATTGTTCATGAAATTAAAAAAAAAGTAAAGCGCCCCCGTCACGCCAAGTGGCGTATAGGGAATATGGTGTTAGTGACCATACATTTTACAGACCTTTAGCACATGATTTTTGGGGTAATGTGGTCAGTATTACGCCCGTGCCGCTTTACTTTCCCATTAAAAAATCCGGTACCAATTAAAGGCTGGGTGAACCTGGAAGCCGTCGGTTGGAATCAAACGCTACCTCTTGTCCTTTGTAGTCCAATTCACTAACCACTGAGCTATCGCAGCTCCCCATGTTCATAAAATTGATGTATTTATTATAAATGATATTATTCAGGTTTTCATTTTTTTCTCACTAAAATATAGTTGGTGACAAATTCATTTGCATTACTGTCTGCTCCTGGAGCATTTTCTCTCCTTTAAGTTCAGTATCGCTTCATCTAACTCATGTAGACTGATCCTTGCTGTCCTATACTCTTACTTCATCTAACTCATGTAGACTGATCCTTGTTGTCCTATACTCTTACTTTATCTAACTCATATAGACTGATCCTTGCTGTCCTATACTCTTACTTCATCTAACTCATGTAGACTGATCCTTGCTGTCCTATACTCTTACTTTATCTAACTCATATAGACTGATCCTTGCTGTCCTATACTCTTACTTCATCTAACTCATGTAGACTGATCCTTGCTGTCCTATACTCTTACTTTATCTAACTCATATAGACTGATCCTTGCTGCCCTATACTCTTACTTTATCTAACTTATATAGACTGATCCTTGCTGTCCTATACTCTTACTTTATCTAACTCCTGTAGACTGATCCTTGCTGTCCTATAATCTTACTTTATCTAACTCCTGTAGACTGATCCTTGTTGTCCTGTACTCTCGCTTCATCTAACTCATGTAGACTGATTCTTGCTGTCCTATAATACTCTTACTTTATCTAACTCATGTAGACTGATCCTTGTTGTCCTATACTCTTACTTCATCTAACTCATGTAGACTGATCCTCACTGTCATGTACTCTTACTTTATCTAACTCCTGTAGACTGATCCTTGTTGTCATATACTCTTACTTCATCTAACTCATGTAGACTGATCCTTACTGTCATGTACTCTTACTTTATCTAACTCCTGTAGACTGATCCTTGCTGTCCTGTACTTTCGCTTCATCTAACTCATATAAACTGATCCTTGCTGTCCTATACTCTTACTTTATCTAACTCCTGTAGACTGATCCTTGCTGTTCTATACTCTTACTTTATCTAACTCATGTAGACTGATCCTTGCTGTCCTGTACTTTCGCTTCATCTAACTCATATAAACTGATCCTTGCTGTCCTATACTCTTTCTTTATCTAACTCCTGTAGACTGATCCTTGCTGTCCTATACTCTTACTTTATCTAACTCATGTAGACTGATCCTTGCTGTCCTGTACTCTCGCTTCATCTAACTCATATAGAGAGATCCTTGCTGTCCTATACTCTTACTTTATCTAACTCCTGTAGACTGATCCTTGCTGTCCTATACTCTTACTTTATCTAACTCCTGTAGACTGATCCTTGTTGTCCTATACTCTTACTTTATCTAACACCTGTAGACTGATCCTTGCTCTCCTATACTCTTACTTTATCTAACTCCTGTAGACTGATCCTTGCTGTCCTATACTCTTACTTTATCTAACTCCTGTAGACTGATCCTTGCTGTCCTATACTCTTACTTTATCTAACTCCTGTAGACTGATCCTTGCTGTCCTATACTCTTACTTTATCTAACCCCTGTAGACTGATCCTTGCTGCCCTATACTCTTGCTTCATCTAACTCATATAGACTGATCCTTGCTGCCCTATACTCTTGCTTCATCTAACTCCTGTAGACTGATCCTTGCTGCCCTATACTCTTACTTTATCTAACCCCTGTAGACTGATCCTTGCTGCCCTATACTCTTGCTTCATCTAACTCCTGTAGACTGATCCTTGCTGTCCTATACTCTTGCTTTATCTAACCCCTGTAGACTGATCCTTGCTGTCCTATACTCTTACTTTATCTAACCCTGTAGACTGATCCTTGCTGCCCTATACTCTTGCTTTATCTAACTCCTGTAGACTGATCCTTGCTGTCCTATACTCTTGCTTTATCTAACTCCTGTAGACTGATCCTTGCTGTCCTATACTCTTACTTTATCTAACCCCTGTAGACTGATCCTTGCTGTCCTATACTCTTACTTTATCTAACTCCTGTAGACTGATCCTTGCCGTCCTATACTCTTGCTTTATCTAACTCCTGTAGACTGATCCTTGCTGTCCTATACTCTTGCTTCATCTAACTCCTGTAGACTGATCCTTGCTGTCCTATACTCTTACTTTATCTAACTCCTGTAGACTGATCCTTGCTGCCCTATACTCTTACTTTATCTAACTCCTGTAGACTGATCCTTGCTGTCCTATACTCTTGCTTTATCTAACTCCTGTAGACTGATCCTTGCTGCCCTATACTCTTGCTTCATCTAACTCCTGTAGACTGATCCTTGCTGCCCATACTCTTGCTTCATCTAACTCCTGTAGACTGATCCTTGCTGTCCTATACTCTTACTTTATCTAAATCATATAGACTGATCCTTGCTGTTCTATACTCTTACTTTATTTAACTCATATAGACTGATCCTTGCTGTCCTATAATCTTACTTTATCTAACTCATGTAGACTGATCCTTGCCGTCCTATACTCTTACTTTATCTAACTCATATAGACTGATCCTTGCTGTCCTATAATCTTACTGTATCTAACTCCTGTAGACTGATCCTTGCTGTCCTATACTCTTACTTTATCTAACTCATGTAGACTGATCCTTGCTGTCCTATACTCTTACTTTATCTAACTTCTGTAGACTGATCCTTGCTGTCCTATACTCTTACTTTATCTAACTCCTGTAGACTGATCCTTGCTGTCCTATACTCTTACTTTATCTAACTCATGTAGACTGATCCTTGGTGTCCTGTACTCTTACTTCATCTAACTCCTGTAGACTGATCCTTGCTGTCCTGTACTCTTACTTCATCTAACTCATGTAGACTGATCCTTGCTGTCCTGTACTCTTACTTTATCTAACTCATGTAGACTGATCCTTGATGTCCTATACTCTTACTTTATCTAACTCATATAGACTGATCCTTGCCGTCCTATACTCTTACTTCATCTAACTCATGTAGACTGATCCTTGCTGTCCTATACTCTTACTTTATCTAACTTCTGTAGACTGATCCTTGCTGTCCTATACTATTACTTTATCTAACACCTGTAGATTGATCCTTGCTGTCCTATACTCTTACTTTATCTAACTCATGTAGACTGATCCTTGCTGTCCTGTACTCTTACTTCATCTAACTCCTGTAGACTGATCCTTGCTGTTCTGTACTCTTACTTCATCTAACTACTGTAGACTGATCCTTGCTGTCCTATACTCTTACTTTATCTAACTCATGTAGACTGATCCTTGCTGTCCTGTACTCTTACTTCATCTAACTCCTGTAGACTGATCCTTGCTGTCCTGTACTCTTACTTCATCTAACTCCTGTAGACTGATCCTTGCTGTCCTATACTCTTACTTTATCTAACTCCTGTAGACTGATCCTTGCTGCCCTATACTCTTGCTTCATCTAACTCCTGTAGACTGATCCTTGCTGTCCTATACTCTTGCTTCGTCTAACTCCTGTAGACTGATCCTTGCTGCCCTATACTCTTGCTTCATCTAACTCATATAGACTGATCCTTGCTGTCCTATACTCTTGCTTCGTCTAACTCCTGTAGACTGATCCTTGCTGTCCTATACTTCTACTTCATCTAACTCCTGTAGACTGATCCTTGCTGTCCTATACTCTTACTTCATCTAACTCCTGTAGACTGATCCTTGCTGCCCTATACTCTTGCTTCATCTAACTCCTGTAGACTGATCCTTGCTGCCCTATACTCTTACTTCATCTAACTCCTGTAGACTGATCCTTGCTGCCCTATACTCTTACTTTATCTAACTCCTGTAGACTGATCCTTGCTGCCCTATACTCTTACTTCATCTAACTCCTGTAGACTGATCCTTGCTGCCCTATACTCTTACTTTATCTAACTCCTGTAGACTGATCCTTGCTGCTCTATACTCTTACTTCATCTAACTCCTGTAGACTGATCCTTGCTGTCCTATACTCTTACTTCATCTAACTCCTGTAGACTGATCCTTGCTGCCCTATACTCTTACTTTATCTAACTCCTGTAGACTGATCCTTGCTGCCCTATACTCTTACTTCATCTAACTCCTGTAGACTGATCCTTGCTGTCCTATACTCTTACTTCATCTAACTCCTGTAGACTGATCCTTGCTGCCCTATACTCTTACTTTATCTAACTCCTGTAGACTGATCCTTGCTGCCCTATACTCTTACTTTATCTAACTCCTGTAGACTGATCCTTGCTGCCCTATACTCTTACTTCATCTAACTCCTGTAGACTGATCCTTGCTGCCCTATACTCTTACTTTATCTAACTCCTGTAGACTGATCCTTGCTGTCCTATACTCTTACTTCATCTAACTCCTGTAGACTGATCCTTGCTGCCCTATACTCTTACTTCATCTAACTCCTGTAGACTGATCCTTGCTGCCCTATACTCTTACTTCATCTAACTCCTGTAGACTGATCCTTGATGTCCTATACTCTTACTTCATCTAACTCCTGTAGACTGATCCTTGCTGCCCTATACTCTTACTTCATCTAACTCCTGTAGACTGATCCTTGCTGCCCTATACTCTTACTTCATCTAACTCCTGTAGACTGATCCTTGCCGTCCTATACTCTTACTTCATCTAACTCCTGTAGACTGATCCTTGCCGTCCTATACTCTTACTTCATCTAACTCCTGTAGACTGATCCTTGCTGTCCTGTACTCTTACTTCATCTAACTCCTGTAGACTGATCCTTGCCGTCCTATACTCTTACTTCATCTAACTCCTGTAGACTGATCCTTGATGTCCTATACTCTTACTTTATCTAACTCCTGTAGACTGATCCTTGCTGTCCTATACTCTTACTTCATCTAACTCCTGTAGACTGATCCTTGCCGTCCTATACTCTTACTTTATCTAACTCCTGTAGACTGATCCTTGCTGTCCTATACTCTTACTTCATCTAACTCCTGTAGACTGATCCTTGCCGTCCTATACTCTTACTTTATCTAACTCCTGTAGACTGATCCTTGCTGTCCTATACTCTTACTTCATCTAACTCCTGTAGACTGATCCTTGCCGTCCTATACTCTTACTTCATCTAACTCCTGTAGACTGATCCTTGCCGTCCTATACTCTTACTTCATCTAACTCCTGTAGACTGATCCTTGCTGCCCTATACTCTTACTTCATCTAACTCCTGTAGACTGATCCTTGCTGTCCTATACTCTTACTTCATCTAACTCCTGTAGACTGATCCTTGCTGTCCTGTACTCTTACTTCATCTAACTCCTGTAGACTGATCCTTGCCGTCCTATACTCTTACTTCATCTAACTCCTGTAGACTGATCCTTGATGTCCTGTACTCTTACTTTATCTAACTCCTGTAGACTGATCCTTGATGTCCTATACTCTTACTTCATCTAACTCCTGTAGACTGATCCTTGCTGTCCTATACTCTTACTTCATCTAACTCCTGTAGACTGATCCTTGCTGCCCTATACTCTTACTTCATCTAACTCCTGTAGACTGATCCTTGCCGTCCTATACTCTTACTTCATCTAACTCCTGTAGACTGATCCTTGCTGTCCTATACTCTTACTTCATCTAACTCCTGTAGACTGATCCTTGCTGCCCTATACTCTTACTTCATCTAACTCCTGTAGACTGATCCTTGATGTCATTCACTCTGCTGGTATTCTTGATCTTGATTGTTCCTGAAGGAATCTGGTTTGGGCTCTCACTTCTTTGACTCTTTCTGGTGAAATATGTACTTTACTTTCTGTTTGGTAGGGAGCCGCGATAGCTCAGTGGTTAGTGAACCGGACTACAAAGGACAAGATTAAGGTTTTTGTCATTCAGTCCGCAGCTGCCTTGTCGGTAACAAAGTTGGAGTCTGAGACGAGCACTGTCTTTGTTCTTTCTATGTTGTAACCATTTCAGCTTTTCGTTAGGTTCCATAGTTTTTGTGTGTCGTTCTCGATGTTGAGGTACCCATTTTCAAAAGCTGGTAAACCTTGGAGCCTTGTCGGTTAAAAAAAAAGAAAATTAAACGTGGGCCCTTCTGGTAGGGAGGTGAGGACACAAACCACACGGTCACCGAGACTCCGTGAGTGAAAGAAGAGTTCTATAGATCTTTATTTCGAATACATCCTTTACTCAATACTTCTCGTGTACAACCACTACACTACTTCTCGTGTACAACCACTACAATACTTCTAGTGTAAACCACTACACTACTTCTCGTGTACAACCACAACAATACTTCTCGTGCACAACCACAACAATACATCACGTGTACAACCACAACAATACTTCTCGTGTACAACCACAACAATACTTCTCGTGTACAACGACAAAAATACTTCTCGTGTACAACCACAACAATACATCACGTGTACAACCACAACAATACTTCACGTGTACAACCACAAGACTACTTCTCGTATAAAACCACAAGACTACTTCTCGTGTATAACCACTACAATACTTCACGTGTACAACCACTACACTACTTCACGTGAACAACCACTAAAATACTTCTCGTGTACAACCACAACAATACTTCTCGTGTACAACCATAACAATTCTTCTCGTGTACAACCACAACAATACTTCTCGTGTACAACCACAACAATACTTCTCGTGTACAACCACAACAATACTTCTCGTGTACAACCCTAACAATACTTCTCGTATACTACCACTACAATACTTCTCGTGTACAAACACAACAATACTTCTCGTGTGCAACCACTACACTATTTCTCGTGTACAACCACTACAATACTTCTCGTGTACAACCACTACCATACTTCACGTGTACAACCACTACACTACTTCTCGTGTACAACAACTACAATACTTCTCGTGTACAACCAGTAAATACTTATCGTATACAACCACTACAATCCTTTTCGTGTACAACCACTACACTACTTCTCGTGTACAACCACTACAATACTTCTCGTGTACAACCACTACAATACTTCTCGTGTACAACCACTACAATACTTCTCGTGTACAACCACAACAATACTTCTCGTGTACAACTACTTCAATACTTCTCGTGTACAACCACTACAATACTTCTCGTGTGCAACCACTACACTATTTCTCGTGTACAAACACTACAATCCTTCTCGTGTACAACCACTACAATACTTCACGTGTACAACCACTACACTACTTCTCGTGTACAACCACAACAACTTCTCGTGTACAACCACAACAATACTTCTCATGTACAACCACAACAATACTTCTCGTGTACAACCATATCAATATTTCTCGTGTACAACCACAACAATACTTCTCGTGTACAACCACAATAATACTTCTCGAGTACAACCACTACAATACTTCTCGTTTACAACCACTACACTACTTCACGTGAACAACCACTGCAATACTTCTCGTGTACAACCACAACAATACTTCTCGTGTACAACCATAACAATTCTTCTCGTGTACAACCACAACAATACTTCTCGTGTACAACCACAACAATTCTTCCCGTGTACAACCACAACAATACTTCTCGTGTACAACGACAAAAAACTTCTCGTGTACAACCACAACAATACATCACGTGTACAACCACAACAATACTTCACGTGTACAACCACAAGACTACTTCTCGTATAAACCACAAGACTACTTCTCGTATAAAACCACAAGACTACTTCTCGTGTATAACCACTACAATACTTCTCGTGTACAACCACTACAATATTTCTCGTGTACAACCACTACAATACTTCTCGTGTACAACCAGTAAATACTTATCGTGTACAACCATTACAATCCTTCTGGTGTACAACCACTACAATACTTCTCGTGTACGACCACTACAATACTTCTCGTGTACAACCACTACAATACTTCTCGTGTACAACCACTACAATACTTCTCGTGTACAACCACAACAATACTTCTCGTGTACAACTACTTCAATACTTCTCGTGTACAACCACGACAATACTTCTAGTGTACAACCACTACACTACTTCTCGTGTACAACCACGACAATACTTCTAGTGTACAACCACTACACTACTTCTAGTGTACAACCACTACACTACTTCTCGTGTACAACCACTACAATACTTCTCGTGTACAAACACAACAATACATCACGTGTACAACCACAACAATACTTCTCGTGTACAACCACAACAATACTTCACGTGTACAACCACAAGACTACTTCTCGTGTAAAACCACAAGACTACTTCTCGTGTATAACCACAACAATACTTATCGTGTACAACCACTACAATACTTCTCGTGTACAAACACAACAATACATCTCGTGTACAACCATTACAATACTTCTCGTGTACAACCACAACATTACTTCTCGTGTACAACCACAACAATACTTCTCGTGTACAACCACAACAATACTTCTCGTATACTACCACTACAATACTTCTCGTGTACATCCACTACAATACTTCTCGTGTACAACCACTACAATACTTCTCGTGTACAACAACTACAATACTTCTCGTGTACAACCAGTAAATACTTATCGTGTACAACCACTACAATCCTTCTCGTGTACAACCACTACAATACTTCTCGTGTACAACCACTACAATACTTCTCGTGTACAACCACTACAATACTTCTCGTGTACAACCACTACACTACTTCTCGTGTACAACCAGTAAATACTTATTGTGTACAACCACTACAATCCTTCTCGTGTACAACCACTACAATACTTCTCGTGTACAACCACTACAATACTTCTCGTGTACAACCACTACAATACTTCTCGTGTACAACCACTACAATACTTCTCGTGTACAACCACAACTATACTTCTCGTGTACAACTACTTCAATACTTCTCGTGTACAACCACTACAATACTTCTCGTGTGCAACCACTACACTATTTTTCGTGTACAACCACTACAATCCTTCTCGTGTACAACCACAACAATACATCACGTGTACAACCATTACAATACTTCTCGTGTACAACCACTACAATACTTCTCGTGTACATCCACAACAATACTTCTCGTGTACAACTATTTCATTACTTCTAGTGTACAACCACTACAATACTTCTCGTGTGCAACCACTACACTATTTCTCGTGTACAACCACTACAATCCGTCTCGTGTACAACCACTACAATGCTTCACGTGTACAACCACTACACTACTTCTCGTGTACAACCACAACAATACTTCTCGTGTACAACCACAACAATACTTCTCATGTACAACCACAACAATACTTCTCGTGTACAACCACAACAATACTTCTTATGTACAACCACTACACTACTTCTCATGTACAACCACAACAATACTTCTCATGTACAACCATATCAATACTTCTCGTGTACAACCACAACAATACTTCTCGTGTACAACCACAACAATACTTCTCGTGTACAACCACAACAATACTTCTCGTGTACAACCATATCAATATTTCTCGTGTACAACCACAACAATACTTCTCGTGTACAACCACAACAATACTTGTCGTGTACAACCACTACAATACTTCTCGTTTACAACCACTACACTACTTTACGTGAACAACCACTACAATACTTCTCGTGTACAACCACAACAATACTTCTCTTGTACAACCACTACAATCCTTCTCGTGTACAACCACTACAATACTTCTCGTGTACAACCACTACAATACTTCTCGTGTACAACCACTACAATACTTCTCGTGTACAACCACAACAATACTTCTCGTGTACAACTACTTCAATACTTCTCGCGTACAACCACTACAATACTTCTCGTGTGCAACCACTACACTATTTTTCGTGTACAACCACTACAATCCTTCTCGTGTACAACCACAACAATACATCACGTGTACAACCATTACAATACTTCTCGTGTACAACCACTACAATACTTCTCGTGTACAACCACTACAATACTTCTCGTGTACAACCAGTAAATACTTTATGTGTACAACCACTACACTACTTCTCGTGTACAACCACAACAATACTTCTCTTGTACAACCACAACAATACTTCTCATGTACAACCACAACAATACTTCTCGTGTACAACCATATCAATATTTCTCGTGTACAACCACAACAATACTTCTCGTGTACAACCACAATAATACTTCTCGTGTACAACCACTACAATACTTCTCGTTTACAACCACTACACTACTTCACGTGAACAACCACTACAATACTTCTCGTGTACAACCACAACAATACTTCTCGTGTACAACCATAACAATTCTTCTCGTGTACAACCACAACAATACTTCTCGTGTACAACCACAACAATTCTTCTCGTGTACAACGACAACAATACTTCTCGTGTACAACGACAAAAATACTTCTCGTGTACAACCACAACAATACATCACGTGTACAACCACAACAATACTTCACGTGTACAACCACAAGACTACTTCTCGTATAAAACCACAAGACTACTTCTCGTTTATAACCACTACAATACTTCTCGTGTACAACCACTACAATATTTCTCGTGTACAACCACTACAATACTTCTCGTGTACAACCAGTAAATACTTATCGTGAACAACCATTACAATCCTTCTCGTGTACAACCACTACAATACTTCTCGTGTACAACCACTACAATACTTCTCGTGTACAACCACTACAATACTTCTCGTGTACAACCACTACAATACTTCTCGTGTACAACCACAACAATACTTCTCGTGTACAACTACTTCAATACTTCTCGTGTACAACCACTACAATACTTCTCGTGTGCAACCACTACACTATTTTTCGTGTACAACCACTACAATCCTTCTCGTGTACAACCACAACAATACATCACGTGTACAACCATTACAATACTTCTCGTGTACAACCACTACAATACTTCTCGTGTACAACCACTACAATACTTCTCGTGTGCAACCACTACACTATTTCTCGTGTACAAACACTACAATCCTTCTCGTGTACAACCACTACAATACTTTACGTGTACAACCACTACACTACTTCTCGTGTACAACCACAACAATACTTCTCGTGTACAACCACAACAATACTTCTCATGTACAACCACAACAATACTTCTCGTGTACAACCATATCAATATTTCTCGTGTACAACCACAACAATACTTCTCGTGTACAACCACAATAATACTTCTCGTGTACAACCACTACAATACTTCTCGTTTACAACCACTACACTACTTCACGTGAACAACCACTACAATACTTCTCGTGTACAACCACAACAATACTTCTCGTGTACAACCACAACAATTTTTCTCGTGTACAACGACAACAATACTTCTCGTGTACAACCACAACAATACATCACGTGTACAACCACAATAATACTTCACGTGTACAACCACAAGACTACTTCTCGTATAAAACCACAAGACTACTTCTCGTGTATAACCACTACAATACTTCTCGTGTACAACCACTACAATATTTCTCGTGTACAACCACTACAATACTTCTCGTGTACAACCAGTAAATACTTATCGTGTACAACCATTACAATCCTTCTCGTGTACAACCACTACAATACTTCTCGTGTACGACCGCTACAATACTTCTCGTGTACAACCACTACAATACTTCTCGTGTACAACCACAACAATACTTCTCGTGTACAACTACTTCAATACTTCTCGTGTACAACCACGACAATACTTCTAGTGTACAACCACTACACTACTTCTCGTGTACAACCACGACAATACTTCTAGTGTACAACCACTACACTACTTCTAGTGTACAACCACTACACTACTTCTCGTGTACAACCACTACACTACTTCTCGTGTACAACCACTACAATACTTCTCGTGTACAAACACAACAATACATCACGTGTACAACCACAACAAAACTTCTCGTGTACAACCACAACAATACTTCACGTGTACAACCACAAGACTACTTCTCGTGTAAAACCACAAGACTACTTCTCGTGTATAACCACAACAATACTTATCGTGTACAACCACTACAATACTTCTCGTGTACAAACACAACAATACTTCTCGTGTACAACCATTACAATACTTCTCGTGTACAACCACAACATTACTTCTCGTGTACAACCACAACAATACTTCTCGTGTACAATCACAACAATACTTCTCGTATACTACCACTACAATACTTCTCGTGTACAAACACAACAATATTTCTCGTGTACAACCACTACAATACTTCTCGTGTACAACCACTACAATACTTCTCGTGTACAACCAGTAAATACTTATCGTGTACAACCAGTAAATACTTATCGTGTACAACCACTACAATCCTTCTCGTGTACAACCACTACAATACTTCTCGTGTACAACCACTACAATACTTCTCGTGTACAACCACTACAATACTTCTCGTGTACAACCACTACAAAACTTCTCGTGTACAACCACAACAATACTTCTCGTGTACAACTACTTCAATACTTCTGATGTACAACCACTACAATACATCTCGTGTGCAACCACTACACTATTTCTGGTGTACAACCACTACAATCCTTCTCTTGTACAACCACTACAATACTTCACGTGTACAATCACTACACCACTTCTCGTGTACAACAACTACAATACTTCTCGTGTACAACCAGTAAATACTTATCGTGTACAACCACTACAATCCTTCTCGTGTACAACCACTACAATACTTCTCGTGTACAACCACTACAATACTTCTCGTGTACAACCACTACAATACTTCTCGTGTACAACCACAACTATACTTCTCGTGTACAACTACTTCAATACTTCTCGTGTACAACCACTACAATACTTCTCGTGTGCAACCACTACACTATTTTTCGTGTACAACCACTACAATCCTTCTCGTGTACAACCACAACAATACATCACGTGTACAACCATTACAATACTTCTCGTGTACAACCACTACAATACTTCTCGTGTACAACCACTACAATACTTGTCGTGTACAACCACTATCTAAATGTTAGCGCCATCTCCTGACATTTGAAACCACTGTCCTGTCTTGATACTGTTCGACTATTTTTACTGGCCTTTTCAGTGAAGATCTTTCTACAATCATTGCTTCTGTCCATGTTTTTCTTTTCTTGGTCTTATTTTTTTTGTTTGTTGCTGTTGAGACTATAACCAGAGGACAGAAAGATCAAGACACAACGAGCCTTAAAACACACTACGAAAACATCAAGAGTGTGACCCAAGTGTCTACCGCGGAAAAAAATGGTTTGATGGAATATTGGAAACAGTAGACAACATAATATGACCTTTTGCGTTTTTACAGACGGTTGGTAGTAAGCAATCATGATAGGTGAATAGTTTGGTAACAATATTAGTGTCTTATGCTGGATGCTGCTTTGCTGAACAGCTTCTCTCGTGGCTGAATCTGCCACTATTGGACAGGCAGATCCATCCGCAGAACGAATACGATCTATTCGTGGTGCCTGGCCTCGTCTCCTTTCTCATACGCCTTTTGTCTTCTCAATTTAATACCAACATGCTGCTAAAAATAGCGACCACGTTATCCCAAAAATCATGTACCGGAGGTCTGTAAAAGTTAGGTCACTAACACCATGTTCCCTATACGTCACTTGGCGTGACGGAGGCACTTTACTTTTTTACCGACTCGTAAATTGCTGTACCATTTTTTTAAATTTCTGTTCTCCGTGTGCTACGATCTGCAGCCAGATTTTCCCAGTTTCTTTCATTGATAGAGAATTCACTCAAGGAAGCCCTGCAAACATCCATATATCTCATCATTAGTCTGCGCTTTCATCTCTTTCCTTCCTTAAGTTTGCCATACAATATTTGTTTAGGGTCGTATTACTCGACATCCATGGAATGTTTGTCATTCTTCTTACATGGACCATCCACCTTAGTCTACGACTCATAAGTGTTGCCATGGATGGGAGTTTGGCTCGTGCTAATACATTAGAGTTGTTTACTTTTTGCTGCCATGATGGATGGGAGTTTGGCTCGTGTTAAGACATTAAAGTTGGTTACTTTTTCCTGCCGTGATTAATGGGAGTTTGACTCGTGCTAAGACATTAGAGTTGGTTACTTTTTCCTGCCATGATGGATGGGAGTTTGACTCGTGCTAAGACATTAGAGTTGGTTACTTTTTCCTGCCATGATGGATGGGAGTTTGGCTCGTGTTAAGACATTAGAGTTGGTTACTTTTTCCTGCCATGATGGATGGGAGTTTGACTCGTGCTAAGACATTAGAGTTGGTTACTTTTTCCTGCCATGATTAATGGGAGTTTGACTCGTGCTAAGACATTAAAGTTGGTTACTTTTTGCTGCCATGATGGATGGGAGTTTGGCTCGTGTTAAGACATTAAAGTTGGTTACTTTTTGCTGCCATGATGGATGGGAGTTTGGCTCGTGTTAAGACATTAAAGTTGGTTACTTTTTGCTGCCATGATGGATGGTAGTTTGGCTCGTGTTAAGACATTAAAGTTGGTTACTTTTTCCTGCCATGATGGATGGGAGTTTGACTCGTGTTAAGACATTAAAGTTGGTTACTTTTTCCTGCCATGATTAATGGGAGTTTGGCTCGTGCTAAGACATTAAAGTTGGTTACTTTTTCCTGCCATGATTAATGGGAGTTTGGCTCGTGTTAAGACATTAAAGTTGGTTACTTTTTCCTGCCATGATTAATGGGAGTTTGGCTCGTGCTAAGACATTAGAGTTGGTTACTTTTTCCTGCCATGATGGATGGGAGTTTGACTCGTGCTAAGACATTAGAGTTGGTTACTTTTTCCTGCCATGATGGATGGGAGTTTGACTCGTGCTAATACATTAGAGTTGGTTACTTTTTCCTGCCATGATGGATGGGAGTTTGGCTCGTGTTAAGACATTAAAGTTGGTTACTTTTTCCTGCCATGATGGATGGGAGTTTGGCTCGTGTTAAGACATTAAAGTTGGTTACTTTTTCCTGCCATGATTAATGGGAGTTTGACTCGTGCTAAGACATTAGAGTTGGTTACTTTTTCCTGCCATGATGGATGGGAGTTTGACTCGTGCTAAGACATTAGAGTTGGTTACTTTTTCCTGCCATGATGGATGGGAGTTTGACTCGTGCTAAGACATTAGAGTTGGTTACTTTTTCCTGCCATGATTAATGGGAGTTTGGCTCGTGCTAAGACATTAAAGTTGGTTACTTTTTCCTGCCATGATTAATGGGAGTTTGGCTCGTGCTAAGACATTAAAGTTGGTTACTTTTTCCTGCCATGATTAATGGGAGTTTGGCTCGTGCTAAGACATTAGAGTTGGTTACTTTTTCCTGCCATGATGGATGGGAGTTTGACTCGTGCTAAGACATTAGAGTTGGTTACTTTTTCCTGCCATGATGGATGGGAGTTTGACTCGTGCTAAGACATTAGAGTTGGTTACTTTTTCCTGCCATGATGGATGGGAGTTTGGCTCGTGTTAAGACATTAAAGTTGGTTACTTTTTCCTGCCATGATGGATGGGAGTTTGGCTCGTGTTAAGACATTAAAGTTGGTTACTTTTTCCTGCCGTGATTAATGGGAGTTTGACTCGTGCTAAGACATTAGAGTTGGTTACTTTTTCCTGCCATGATGGATGGGAGTTTGGCTCGTGTTAAGACATTAAAGTTGGTTACTTTTTCCTGCCGTGATTAATGGGAGTTTGACTCGTGCTAAGACATTAGAGTTGGTTACTTTTTCCTGCCATGATGGATGGGAGTTTGACTCGTGCTAAGACATTAGAGTTGGTTACTTTTTCCTGCCATGATGGATGGGAGTTTGACTCGTGCTAAGACATTAGAGTTGGTTACTTTTTCCTGCCATGATGGATGGGAGTTTGGCTCGTGTTAAGACATTAGAGTTGGTTACTTTTTCCTGCCATGATTAATGGGAGTTTGGCTCGTGCTAAGACATTAGAGTTGGTTACTTTTTCCTGCCATGATGGATGGGAGTTTGACTCGTGCTAAGACATTAAAGTTGGTTACTTTTTGTCGCTTCAAGCATCGAAATTCACAATGCGAGGCGGCAATCCTTACCTTCCATGAGTACTACCCAGGTACAACTCACACTGCTGCCAGCGGGAATCGAACGCGGGTTGTCTGAACGACGGTAGTCAAGTCGGGTGGTGGTCCCAACTAGGCTACTGAGGCCCCCTGTTCATAATATTTCGGTGACAACGCCCATGAAAGCTGTTTAATCTTTTGTTCCTGGCCTGCATAGGTAGTCCAAGTTTCTGATCCGTATAGAAGTGTACTAAGGAGACAACAGCAAGTGAAGTCAACAGATGAGCAAAAGACTACAAACTGTCTCTCCCATCGACGCTGAAAGGGAAACAAAGAAGGAGTGAGCAAGAAGAAGATGTTTGAACGTCAACTTTATCGTTGCATTACTTTAATGTGAATCCATTACTATCAATTATTTTTACGTTTACGAGTAAGGCTGTAAAACTGTAATAATATCTCTCTCTCTCTCTCTCTCTCTCTCTCTCTCTCTCTTCCCCCACCACACTCAAATAGCACAATTTATAATTAATTCAAATACTCACAATTCACTGATGGGAACATTACTGCAGAGACTTATAGCACATTGTATTTGTACAGTCACATCAACAATTAATAATGTTCTTGAAACTGGCTGCACGTTGATGCCTTGCCATCGATCGTTCCAGCAAAACTGGGCAACACGCTACACTAATTAACGGAACTCTACACGTGTTTGTCTGAAACTGTTAATTATCGAGAACTAAAAACTCACAGTCAACTACAAAGATTCGACTATGTACTTGTCCATGTTTACTGTGAACTTTCGTACATTAGTACATATTCATAGTTGTTTTGTTTTTTTTTCCTTACAGCACATGTTTTAGTTTGTGTGTGTGTTTACAAATTTATCACCATCAAGTACCGGGCCTGCTGGCGTATGTGATCGTGTCTCTCCACAACTTTCGATCTCGGCAGTTATTTATCATTTCTGTTCTTGACCTTCTGCCAAGCCATTCTCTTAAGCTATCTGATATATTTTCTCTTTGCTTCCCTCTATCTCTTCGTCCCTCAATTTTTCCAGTTGTTACAATATATTCCAGATGTTCTCTTCTCATTACATGGCCAAAAAAATGATGATTATTTCTTCCTAATGTTGGAAATTAGCTCTCTTTTTGCTTTGACCTCTTTCAGAACATCTTCATTACTCTTCTTAGCTGCCCATGGTACTCTCAATATTCTTCTGTAAAACCACATTTCTAAAGACTCCAGTGATTTTCTTGTTTGTTGTCCTAATGTCCATGATCCACATCCATAGGAAACAAATAAATTGATAGTGGAAGTTAAAAATGTGTACGTGAGTGTATATGTGTAGAGAGAGTTGGCTGTGGTTCGACTCCTTCGACCGATACGCTTCAAAGGTCATCACCATGTGTCATGCCGACTGCTGTGGCGTAGGCGATCATGTCCTTTCACGAATTTCTATTCTCATCTCTTCGTTACAAACTGTTCTTGTTTACTGTGGCACGGCACCAAGCTATCTGCTTCTCTTTCTTGTCCGCAATCTCTCTTTCCATGGCGTTTTACTGCTTGTAAACAAGTATCACAGCTTTCATTTTCTCATGACGTATAAACAAAATATCTGTCGCTTCTTTCTGATATTTATAAGAGCTCTCTTTTAGTGCTGATCTCGTTGAGGATTTCCTCGCTGCTCTTTTCGGTTGTCAAGGGTACTCTTAACATTTTTATGAGAAATCCCATCTCTGAAGCCTCTAATAATCTTTTCATTTGTCTACTATCCATGATTCACTTCCATAGGTACAGATTTGGCTCTATATAGCACCGACGAAGTTGTCTTTCTCACTTTTATTGACATAGACTTCTTGTACAAGATGTTTTTCCTTTTCTGAAATGCTGCTTTGGCTTGATCTTCTCTGCTTTTAATTTCTGTTTTGCATCTTCCGTCTGATGTTGTTATTCAAGGGTCACTCAGCCTAATCTGGGTACCTTTACTGATTTTTTTCCCCATAAAAAGAATGCAGCTCTCTCGTTGTGCTGGCCATAATAGCCAAACAGGTGTGGATTGTGAAAATAAATTGTGTAGAGATGAACTGAAGGCGATAACAGAAAATATGTGAAGACAATAGACAGGAAGATGGAGACAGTCGAGATTGAAGGAGTGTGGTTGGAGTGAGGTTGGAGTGAGGTTATTGTTGGGGGAAAAAAGATATAAACTGAGGAATCCAATTTGACAGGTGAGACAGAAGGACGGATGGACGGACAGACGGACGAACGGTGCAGGTGAGACAAAACGAGACAGGACAGACGGGACAAGACAGACCAGACAAGACAGATCAGACGGGATATGAAAGAGGGGACTGGACAGACTAGACAAGACAGGACAGCAGACAGCTTGGACAGCTGACAGGACAGACCGACGGACAGGACAGGCAGACAGACAGACAGATAGACAGGACAGGACAGGCAGACAGACAGACAGGACATTACAGGACAGACAGGCAGAGAGACAGGACAAACAGAGGACGGACAGACAGGACAGTAGTGCAGTCAGGACAAACAGAACAGACAGACAGGACAGACATACAGGATAGCATAAGACAGACCAGACCAAACAGGACGGACAGACCAGACCAAACAGACAGAATAGCCCAGACAGAGAGAATAGACCAGACAGACAGAATAGACCAGACAGACAGGCAGGCCTAGACAGAAAAGACCAGATAGACGGAACCAGACAGATAGGAGAGATAGACAGAACCAGACAGACAAGGTCAGACAGAGAGGACCAGACAGACAGGATCAGACAGAGAGGACCAGACAGACAGGACCAGACAGACAGGATCAGACAGAGAGGACCAGACAGACAGGATCAGACAGAGATAGCCAGACAGACCGGACCATACAGACAGGATCAGAGAGACAAACGAAATCAAACCGGACCAGACAGCAAGACCGAACCAGTCAGACAGATCGAATCAGACAGACAGACAGACCAGACTAGACAGACAGACCAGACTAGATCAGACAGACCAAACAAGAAAGACATACAGACACTACGTTTGCTGATGTACCGAAAGATGGATAGACGAGAAAGAAGAAATAAATGTGTTGGCTTTGAAATAGAAAGGACAAAAGAAAATGGAATTTTTTTAATGAGGTAAAGTAAATGAGAAGAAGAACGACAGTCATTTTGAGAGAGAGAGAGAGAGAAAGAGAGGAAGGAGGAGAGAGGGTAGGGGAAAAAGAGAGAGAGATGGATTAAAGGAGTGAAAGAGGGAGAGGGAAAGAGAGAGAGAGAGGGGGAAAGAGAGAGAGAGAGGGAAAGAGAGAGCAAGAGAGTGAGAGAGAAAAATATATATGTAAGGTGAGAAAAAGAGGGACAGAAAGATAAACATAATATATATATATATATATATTATATATATATATATATATATATATATATATATATATATATATATATATATAAATAGGAGGGGGAGAAGGGGGGGGGGAATAAAGAATCTATGACAAACATACTGAAAGAACTAAATGAACGAATCAAATATGACATATGTTGTCAGCTATAGATAAGCCGGTTGTTATAAATTGTTACGTCGATACGTGCATGTATTCCAGCATCTTTGACGTAACAGAAACATTATTTTCTCTGTCTGTGCTGGCTTGAAATGAATCGTCAAAGCTCAAATGTCATCATTTCTGCCGGCGGAAGTTCTGGAAGCCAAACACACAAGAAGGAAAGTAAATACAGAAACATCAATAGAAGAGAGAAGAGAAGGCAAACTCCAAATCTCATTAGATCGGCCATACAGGCAGCCTCTATCCTTGTGGACAACGTTAAAGTAATATTGTTAGAGGCTATTTTTTTCGCTAACTGAGAGCTGCCTATGCAAAGTTTCATGCGAGCTTATCTTCAAACTGACTCTATATAAATACGAAGATGAGAAAATGCGGTGGAGTTGGTGGAGAGAGGGTGTGGGGGAGGGTGGAGCTGTGAAACTTTGATCACAGGGGCAAAAGCTATTTATTTCAACAGTGGGTTCATTCGTATCGTGAGCACGCCTCTGTTTAACCTTCTTTGTAATATATGCAGTGGCGTAGCATAAGTAGTATCATAAAGATGATTGATAATTATCTTGTTTTTTTTACCCGCGTTGTATCACGCCCTGTTCTGGGCAAGTCTCTCAACTTCGGCAAGAGAGCTGATGCCTGCTGTTGGTTCCTATCGCCTCAGTTTTCCGTTAAATGTTTCTCTAAGTCGTTATATTTGTTTTTCTTTTACCCTCTGGTTCCCATTTGAGGCACTGCTTTGAGATTCTCTGGTTGTCTCTTCTCATCACATGGCCAACATATGACCACCTAATTCTCTGGTTGTCTCTTCTCATCACATGGCCAACATATGACCACCTACTTCTCTGGTTGTCTCTTCTCATCACATGGCCAACATATGACCACCTACTTCTCTGGTTGTCTCTTCTCATCACATGGCCAACATATCACAACCTACTTCTCTTGTTGTCTCTTCTCATCACATGGCCAACATGTGACCACCTTCTTCTCTTGTTGTCTCTTCTCATCACATGGCCAACATATGACCACCTTCTTCTCTTGTTGTCTCTTCTCATCACATGGCCAACATATGACCACCTTCTTCTCTTGTTGTCTCTTCTCATCACATGGCCAACAAGTGACCACCTTCTTCTCTTGTTGTCTCTTCCCATCACATGGCCAACAAGTGACCACCTTCTTCTCTTGTTGTCTCTTCTCATCACATGGCCAACAAGTGACCACCTTCTTCTCTTGTTGTCTCTTCTCATCACATGGCCAACAAGTGACCACCTTCTTCTCTTGTTGTCTCTTCTCATCACATGGCCAACAAGTGACCACCTTCTTCTCTTGTTGTCTCTTCTCATCACATGGCCAACATATGACATCCTACTTCTCTGCTTGTCTCTTCTCATCACACGGCCAACATGTGATCACATTCTTCTCGTGTTGTCTCTTCTCATCACATGGCCAACATATCACAACCTACTTCTCTGGTTGTCTCTTCTCATCACATGGCCAACATATGACCACCTTCTTCTCTTGTTGTTTCTTCTCATCACATGGCCAACATATGACCACCTACTTCTCTTGCTGTCTCTTCTCATCACATGGCCAACATGTGACCACCTTCTTCTCTGGTTGTCTCTTCTCATCACATGGCCAAATATGTGACCACCTTCTTCTCTGGTTGTCTCTTCTCATCACATGACCAAATGTGACCACCTTCTTCTATTGTTGTCTCTTCTCATCACATGGCCAAATATGTGACCACCTTCTTCTCTGGTTGTCTCTTCTCATCACATGGCCAACATGTAACCACCTTCTTCTCTTGTTGTCTCTTCTCATCACATGGCCAACATATCACAACCTACTTCTCTTGTTGTCTCTTCTCATCACATGGCCAACATGTGACCACCTTCTTCTCTTGTTGTCTCTTCTCATCACATGGCCAACATATGACCACCTTCTTCTCTTGTTGTCTCTTCTCATCACATGGCCAACATATGACCACCTTCTTCTCTTGTTGTCTCTTCTCATCACATGGCCAACAAGTGACCACCTTCTTCTCTTGTTGTCTCTTCCCATCACATGGCCAACAAGTGACCACCTTCTTCTCTTGTTGTCTCTTCTCATCACATGGCCAACAAGTGACCACCTTCTTCTCTTGTTGTCTCTTCTCATCACATGGCCAACAAGTGACCACCTTCTTCTCTTGTTGTCTCTTCTCATCACATGGCCAACAAGTGACCACCTTCTTCTCTTGTTGTCTCTTCTCATCACATGGCCAACATATGACATCCTACTTCTCTGCTTGTCTCTTCTCATCACACGGCCAACATGTGATCACATTCTTCTCGTGTTGTCTCTTCTCATCACATGGCCAACATATCACAACCTACTTCTCTGGTTGTCTCTTCTCATCACATGGCCAACATATGACCACCTTCTTCTCTTGTTGTTTCTTCTCATCACATGGCCAACATATGACCACCTACTTCTCTTGCTGTCTCTTCTCATCACATGGCCAACATGTGACCACCTTCTTCTCTGGTTGTCTCTTCTCATCACATGGCCAAATATGTGACCACCTTCTTCTCTGGTTGTCTCTTCTCATCACATGACCAAATGTGACCACCTTCTTCTATTGTTGTCTCTTCTCATCACATGGCCAAATATGTGACCACCTTCTTCTCTGGTTGTCTCTTCTCATCACATGGCCAACATGTAACCACCTTCTTCTCTTGTTGTCTCATCTCATCACATGGCCAACAAGTGACCACACCCTTCTCTTGTTGTCTCATCTCATCACATGGCCAACAAGTGACCACACCCTTCTCTTGTTGTCTCATCTCATCACATGGCCAACAAGTGACCTCACCCTTCTCTTGTTGTCTCATCTCATCACATGGCCAACAAGTGACCACCTTCTTCTCTTGTTGTCTCATCTCATCACATGGCCAACAAGTAACCACCTTCTTCTCTTGTTGTCTCATCTCATCACATGGCCAACAAGTGACCACACCCTTCTCTTGTTGTCTCATCTCATCACATGGCCAACAAGTGACCTCACCCTTCTCTTGTTGTCTCATCTCATCACATGGCCAACAAGTAACCACCTTCTTCTCTTGTTGTCTCATCTCATCACATGGCCAACAAGTGACCACACCCTTCTCTTGTTGTCTCATCTCATCACATGACCAACAAGTAACCACACCCTTCTCTTGTTGTCTCATCTCATCACATGGCCAACAAGTGACTATACCCTTCTCTTGTTGTCTCATCTCATCACATTGCCAACAAGTGACTACACCCTTCTCTTGTTGTCTCATCTCATCACTTGGCCAACAAGTGACCACACCCTTCTCTTGTTGTCTCATCTCATCACATGGCCAACAAGTGACCACACCCTTCTCTTGTTGTCTCATCTCATCACATGGCCAACAAGTAACCACACCCTTCTCTTGTTGTCTCATCTCATCACATGGCCAACAAGTAACCACACCCTTCTCTTGTTGTCTCATCTCATCACATGGCCAACAAGTAACCACACCCTTCTCTTGTTGTCTCATCTCATCACATGGCCAACAAGTAACCACACCCTTCTCTTGTTGTCTCATCTCATCACATGGCCAACAAGTGACTATACCCTTCTCTTGTCTCATCTCATCACATTGCCAACAAGTGACTACACCCTTCTCTTGTTGTCTCATCTCATCACTTGGCCAACAAGTGACCACACCCTTCTCTTGTTGTCTCATCTCATCACATGGCCAACAAGTGACCACTAGTGGCCTTCTTCAGAATACGGGGACAACAACAACAAACGGCGACACACAAATATCTATAGCTACATGTCGGATGATAAAGTTTGGGAGAGGTGGGCAGAGGGATGGGAGATAGCATGGTGAGATGAAGAGATGTGTCACATGTGAAAAGGTGTGACATTGTTACTCTTTACTACTTTCTGCTTAACTCTCTCAGGTAATCTGGGAATAATGATAATCCAGCCACATCTTTTCTTTATAACCTGTTTTCGCTCCAGATAGTTAGTACATAGTCAATTAAGGCCTCCTGCAGGCAGGGAAAAAAAACCCGGAAAACCCTCCAACAGGAGTGACGTTTTCAGCTATAGGACGGCTGATGTTATTTTATCCACAACCGCCGATGCTCGCAAAGTTGCTTATCCTGGCTTCGGAGAGACTGACCACCTCAGAGAGGCGAAGCTCAATAAAGAAAAATGGCGGCAACTAAAGCAATGGGGCAGGAACGTCTAAGCAAACGGAGCATTTCATAGCGTCTAATTGTTAATTTTTGTGAAGATTGCTCACCATACTTTCATTGATTAATTTACTTCCGGTTTCAAGATGGCGCGGTCATGTTTGCGTCAACGTTCACTGTTTTGTTTGTTTGTTTGTTGCAGTAAAGATGGTTAATCTATCTTTCCAATGCAGATAAGTGTATAGATAGGAAGTTCCACTGTTGGATCTTCGTCGGTGAAGCGGATTACGTGCATGTGATCTGAAATCCTCTACAGTGTGTGCAATAGTGTGTTCTGTGATGACTGCAATATACGTCACCATTGGAATACCGGTCAATATGGCGGATAGGCGGCAGGAGCCGTTAAAGGCTTTCTCTGAAAAGTCTTTCTTGTAGCAGTTTCCTCATATTCCAAGTTCAGCTTGCTCCAGGAACTACTGAGTTTAGTGCTCTATGCACACCGTGAGCTGCGCTTTTAATCCTTTTTGATCGTGTTTCGATATTCGGATTGCTTACGATGAAGGATAATATCGTATTACGGGGAACAGATGGCTGTGTTCACTTTTTGTGCGGGTTCGCCTTATGTCTTTTGGCGTGTGCTGACGCTACTCTGATGGGGACTGCAGCTACTTTTCTTAGTTTTGGGAGATGAGATATTAATTCGAATGATTCCACTGACACGGGCGGTTGAGCATTTACGGATTTTAATTCGTTTACAGTGATACCGGGGCCTTCCATAATCATAACCATTATCAATTAATTTCCAATACGGAAAACAGTGAAGATCAGTTTAAATCAAAGAGATTTTACTTGTAACCAGGGCTTTTTTATTCTACAAAAACCTCTGTCGAAACGCCATCATCCCATTCATGGACCCACATCCTAAAACGGGCCCCGTTGCCACAAACTTGTTGCGCTCTCCCCCTCTCTAGCTAACGATAAGGTTTAGAGCAGTATGACTTGCGGAACTAGGATAAATTCAATTTTAACGATAAAACAACAGCAATATTATATTTATATTAAAAACAGTAACAATGTTACACAATACCTCAAAGTCGTGGCCCCATGCCCGTGCTATGACCACCTTGTGGTGTCCATGATACCACCTTGTGGTGTCCATGATACCACCTTGTGGTGTCCATGATACCACCTTGTGGTGTCCATGATACCACCTTGTGGTGTCCATGATACCACCTTGTGGTGTCCATGATACAATGTTATCATCATCATCAAGTACCATGCCTACTGGTGTAGGTGATCATGTTTGTCCACAATTTTCGATCTCGGCAGCTATTTATCATTTTGGTTGTTGACCTTCTGCCAAGCCATTCTCTTAAGCCGTCTGGTATTTTCCTCTTTGCTTCCCTCTATCACTTCGTCCCTCAACTTTTCCAGTTGTTACAATATATTCCATTTGTTCTCTTCTCATTACATGGCCAAAAAATGATGATTGTTTCTTCCTAATATTGGAAATTAGCTCTCTTTTTGCTTTGACCTCTTTCAGAACGATTCCATTACTCTTCTTAGCTGTCCATGGTATTCTCAACATTCTTCTGTAAGACCACATTTCTACAGACTCCAGTGATTTTCTTGTCTGTTGTCCTATTGCCCATGATTCACATCCATATGTTAAGACTGACTCTGCATAAGTGTTAAGAACTCTTTTACTTGTTTATATTTTCAAAAATGGAGATTGCACAGTATCTTTCTCAGCATAGTATCTTTCTCATTTTTTGGAAAACTGCTTTTGCCTGAGCCATTCTGCATCTCGCCTCTATTGCATATTTACCGTCTGAGGTTAACAAAGTTCCCAAATATTTAAATTCATTTACCTGTTTTAATATTGTTCCACTTGTAATTATTTTGCACCGAGGTGATGTCTTTTTCTTTGTTGTTACCATTACTTCTATCTTTTGCTATTAAGGCTGAAACTTTTATTTTTGCATTCCTTCACTAGAACGTCTAACATTTCTTGTAACTCCCATTTCATAAACAAAGAAACCATGAGCACATCAGGTTACTGACATGCTGGCGCACATCGTGAACATAATTAACATGACAGTAGAAACAGATACCCCGTGTGTTACCGAGGCCTCATTATGATGGAGGTAAAGAATAGTGACACTGTGACCTTCCAGGCATGTCGTAAGAGGCGACTAAGGAGATTGATCGATGGCTTGACAAGCTGCCATTGTAAAAAGTATTGTTATGGAAACAAACCATATATTTTAGAAGCAGTGATCTCTGCAATATGTGCCATTTTGGCACGCAAGGTTTCTGTTTTTGAGATTGTGGTTCTGCCCTATGTGCCGCCTTCGGCTCGAAAGGACAATAGATAGATAGAAACAGACAACAATCTCATTTTCAATTACCTATAAAATATATATCTCGATATTGGTAAAACATCGCTACCAAGGGATGTAACACGCTGTGACCGTGTCGTTATTGGGGAATAATCTTTCTCTAAATCAAAATAACAGCCAGAAAATAAAAGAAACATTAATCTAAAACACTCATTTTGTTGGGACAATCTGTTCACAAAATCCCAAAAATCGCTTATTAAAAGAATGGCAAGGTTTTAGTCAAATTAATTGCGAAAATGTCGATCAATTAAAAGCCACAAATCGATGCGTTTGGGATCGGCGCGCTAGCTAGAATCGCAATTTACGGCGCGTGGTACTGACTTTGTTAAATGTTTACCAAAACGGCCCGGACATGGCTGAAGAAAGAATTCTGCTTGCAACTATTCGTTCGCCGCCATCAAATGAATTTTCTTTTAAAGATGATCGATAGTTTATTGATCTTAGCTTTCTTCTCAGACCTTGTCTGTTTTTTAAAATGAATTCAACCTGTCCAAGTCTAAACTTGTTCTCATCTCTTCCTTTTAAATGAATTCAACCTGTCCAAGTCTAAACTTGTTCTCCACTTTTCCTTTTAATGAATTCAACCTGTCCAAGTCTAAACTTGTTCTCATCTCTTCCTTTTAAATGAATTCAACCTGTCCAAGTCCAAACTTGTTCTCCACTTTTCCTTTTAAATGAATTCAACCTGTCCAAGTCTAAACTTGTTCTCATCTCTTCCTTTTAAATGAATTCAACCTGTCCAAGTCTAAACTTGTTCTCATCTCTTCCTTTTAAATGAATTCAAGCTGTCCAAGTCCAAACTTGCTCTCCTCTCATCCTTTTAAATGAATTCAACCTGTGCAAGTCCAAACTTGTTCTCATCTCTTCCTTTTAAATGAATTCAACCTGTCCAAGTCCAAACTTGTTCTCCACTTTTCCTTTTAAATGAATTCAACCTGTCCAAGTCTAAACTTGTTGTCATCTCCTCCTTTTAAATGAATTCAACCTGTCCAAGTCTAAACTTGCTCTCATCTCCTTTAAATGAATTCAACCTGTGCAAGTCTAAACTTGCTCTCATCTCCTCCTTTTAAATGAATTCAACCTGTCCAAGTCCAAACTTGTTCTCCACTTTTCCTTTTAAATGAATTCAACCTGTCCAAGTCTAAACTTGTTCTCATCTCCTCCTTTTAAATGAATTCAACCTGTCCAAGTCTAAACTTGCTCTCATCTCCTCCTTTTAAATGAATTCAACCTGTGCAAGTCTAAACTTGTTCTCATCTCCTCCTTTTAAATGAATTCAACCTGTCCAAGTCCAAACTTGCTCTCATCTCCTCTTTTTAAATGAATTCAACCTGTCCAAGTCTAAACTTGCTCTCATCTCCTCCTTTTAAATGAATTCAACCTGTCCAAGTCTAAACTTGCTCTCATCTCCTCCTTTTAAATGAATTCAACCTGTGCAAGTCTAAACTTGCTCTCATCTCCTTTTAAATGAATTCAACCTGTCCAAGTCTAAACTTGCTCTCATCTCCTCCTTTTAAATGAATTCAACCTGTCCAAGTCTAAACTTGCTCTCATCTCCTCCTTTTAAATGAATTCAACCTGTGCAAGTCTAAATTTGCTCTCATCTCCTCCTTTTAAATGAATTCAACCTGTCCAAGTCTAAACTTGCTCTCATCTCCTCCTTTTAAATGAATTCAACCTGTCCAAGTCCAAACTTGCTCTCATCTCCTCCTTTTAAATGAATTCAACCTGTGCAAGTCTAAATTTGCTCTCATCTCCTCCTTTTAAATGAATTCAACCTGTCCAAGTCTAAACTTGCTCTCATCTCCTCCTTTTAAATGAATTCAACCTGTGCAAGTCTAAATTTGCTCTCATCTCCTTTTAAATGAATTCAACCTGTCCAAGTCTAAACTTCTAAACTTGCTCTCATCTCTTCCTTTTAAATGAGTGCGCCCTTATCGTAGTGGTAACTTAAATGTGCGCCTTTATCGTAGTGGTAACTTAAATAAGTGCGCCCTTATCGTAGTGATAACTTAAATGAGTGCGCCCATATCGTAGTGGTAACTTAAATGTGCGCCTTATCGTAGTGGTAACTTAAATGAGTGCGCCCTTATCGTAGTGGTAACTTAAATGAGTGCGCCCTTATCGTAGTGGTAACTTAAATGAGTGCGCCCTTATCGTAGTGGTAACTTAAATGAGTGCGCCCTTATCGTAGTGGTAACTTAAATGAGTGCGCCCTTATCGTAGTGGTAACTTAAATGAGTGCGCCCTTATCGTAGTGGTAACTTAAATGTGCGCCTTTATCGTAGTGGTAACTTAAATGAGTGCGCCCAATGCGTAGTGGTAACTTAAATGTGCGCCCAAAGCGTAGTGGTAACTTAAATGTGCGCCCAAAGCGTAGTGGTAACTTAAATGAGTGCGCCCTTATAGCGTAGTGGTAACTTAAATGTGCGCCCAAAGCGTAGTGGTAACTTAAATGAGTGCGCCCTTATCGTAGTGGTAACTTAAATGAGTGCGCCCTTATCATAGTGGTAACTTAAATGAGTGCGCCCTTATCGTATTGGTAACTTAAATGAGTGCGCCCTTATGGTAGTGGTAACTTAAATGAGTGCGCCCTTATCGTAGTGGTAACTTAAATGAGTGCGCCCTTATCATAGTGGTAACTTAAATGAGTGCGCCCTTATCGTAGTGGTAACTTAAATGTGCGCCAAAGCGTAGTGGTAACTTAAGTGTGCGCCCAAAGCGTAGTGGTAACTTAAATGAGTTCGCCTATAGCGTAGTGTTAACTTAAATGAGTGCGCCCATAGCGTAATGTTAACTTAAATGAGTGCGCCCATATCGTAGTGTTAACTTAAATGAGTGCGCCCATAGCGTAGTGTTAACTTAAATGAGTTCGACCATAGCGTAATGTTAACTTAAATGAGTGCGCCCATAGCGTAGTGTTAACTTAAATGAGTGCGCCCATAGCGTAGTGTTAACTTAAATGAGTGCACCCATAGCGTAATGTTAACTTAAATGAGTGTACCCATAGCGTAATGTTAACTTAAATGAGTGCTCCCATAGCGTAGTGGTAACGCACTGCTCTCGTAAATAAGTGAACATTAGAAACGCAGTTTGAAGCTTTCATTCGAGCAGATTGAACAGTAATGGGTACTGACTCATTTAATTGAGGTAAAGTAATGGGTAACTGACTCACTTAAGTGATGTAAAATAATGGGTCCCTGACTCATTTAATTGAGGTAAAGTAATGGGTAACTGACTCACTTAAGTGAGGTAAAGTAATGGGTATTGACTCATTTAATTGAGGTAAAGTAATGGGTAATTGACTCACTTAAGTGAGGTAAAGTAATGGGTCCCTGGCTCATTTAATTGAGGTAAAATAATGGGTACTGACTCATTTAATTGAGGTAAAGTAATGGGTAGCTGACTCAGTTAAGTGAGGTAAAGTAATGGGTTCCTGACTCATTAATTGAGGTAAAATAATGGGTCCTTGACTCATTTAATTGAGGTAAAATAATCGGTACCTGACTCACCGAGTTGAAGTAAAGTAATGGGTACCTGACTTACCGAGTTGAAGTAAAGTAATGGGTACCTGACTTTCCGAGTTGAAGTAAAGTAATGGGTACCTGAATCCCGAGTTGAGGTAAAGTAATGTGTATCTGACTTACCGAGTTGAAGTAAAGTAATGGGTACCTGACTTACCGAGCTGAAGTAAAGTAATGGGTACCTGACTTACCGAGTTGAAGTAAAGTAATGAGTACCTGACTCACCGAGTTGAGGTAAAGTAATGTGTACCTGACTTACCGAGTTGAAGTAAAGTTATGGATACCTGATTTACTTAATTGAGGTAAAGTAATGAGTACCTGCGTTACTTAAATGAGGTGAAATAATGGGTACCTGACTCGTTGAATTGAGTTAAAATAATGGATACCTGATTCATTTAATTGAGGTAAAGTAATGGTTAATGACTCACTTAATTGAGGTAAAGTAATGGGTAAATGACTCACTTAATTGAGGTAAAGTAATGAGTACTTGGCTCATTTAATTGAAGTAAAATAATGGGTACCTGACTCACCGAGTTGAGGTAAAGTAATCGTATCTGACTCACTTAATTGATGTAAAGCAATGGGTACCTGACTTACCGAGTTGAAGTAAAGTAATGGGTGCCTGACTTATCTAATTGAGGTAAAGTAGTGGGTACCTGACTCACTTAATTGATGTAAAGCAATGGGTACCTGACTTACCGAGTTGAAGTAAAGTAATGGTGCCTGACTTATCTAATTGAGGTAAAGTAATGGGTACCTGACTCACTTAATTGAGGTAAAGTAATGGGTACCTGACTTACCGAGTTAAGATAAAGTAATCGGTACCTGAATTACTTAATTGAAGTAAAGTAATTGGTACCTGACTCACCGCTTTAAAGCACAGATACTGCAGCTTTAAACCACACATACTGCAGCTTTACAGCACGTTTTTAGGCTTTTGCGGTTTAATTAATCCGGAAGATATTGTCTGAGGTTGAAAGAGTCGTGCCTCATAATGAGGTAACAAAAAGATATGGAGTTATTTGCGGGTCATCATCATTGCACTCCGAACATGTCCATAGGTGTTCAGATCCCCTCCTCAGCAATTCCCGCAGTGTCCAGCGACTGACGACTCCAGTTCTATGTTGGTTGATAAGTCTTCTTACACGGCCACTAAGTTTCTCGTTTCTGGCTGTGTCCGTCTTAACTCCTATCTCTTTCATCCGACGGAGTGACGTGGACTCATGGTTGTCGAAGTCCTGTGTCCTTCCCACATCTCGGAGGGCATTGATGATGTTCGGATCTGGACACAAAAACGTTGTTCTAACATCATCAAGCGCTATACATTTTTTTACAAAAATGGTACGATCAACATTTTCGGGAGGACGTGAACTTCCAGTCAATATGGCGGATAGACGGCAGGAACCGTTAAAGGCTGTCTTTGAAAAAATGTTCCTGGTTGTAGTTTCCTCATATTCCAAGTCCGGCTTGTTGCAGGAGCTACTGAGTTAAGTGCTCTGTGCACACCGTGAGCTGTGTGTCTCATCCGTTTTGATCATGTTTCGATATTCCAATTGTTTACGATGAATGATGATATCGTATGACAGGGAACAGTTGGTTGTGTTCACTTTCTGTGCAGTTTCGCCTTATGTCTTTTGGCGTGTGCTGAGACTGTTATCATGGGGACTGCAGCTACCATTATTTGTTCGGGAGATGAGATATTAATTCATATGATTCCACTGGCACAGGTGGTTGAGTAATTATGGATTTTAATTCGTTTGCAGTGATACCGAGGCCTTCCATAACCATAACCATAACCATTGATGATGTCCACCGTATCCATTGGTTGACCGGCTCCAACAACAGCACAGCTAGCCAAACTGTCCTTTCGGTTTTTGATTTCCCCGTAATCTCGCATGTCCACTTACGCAGACAAAGGTGACCTTACGTATTTTTTATTTCTGCAATGACTCTACCCATTGCCAGCGTACAGAGATCGCCTCCACTATTTTTATCATGCTCATCGAATCACTGAGTATTGAGGCATGAGCCATTAGAAGAGATTATAGTCAGATGATACTGACGTGTGTGTGCTGAATGTATCACACCAGGAAGTGGTCCAATTATACCAATTTGGAAACATTTACTGTCATGACTGACGCATATATCACAAATTCAAAACTTAATTAACTGGACGATTTACAATGTTACATGGTGTCACGTGTTGAAACCACTCCCATACAGAATCAGTATTAAGAATAAGAGGAATGGAGTTTCTTTACAAATACTTGCTGCAAGTTGTCCAAGACAAGAACTGAAGTGCCACATTAACAAAGGGCGGCGACTTGATCTTACTCCACGCTACTCGTTATTTCTTTTCTGATTTTGTTTATTGTGTCTTCCAAATGTAGGCTCCCATATTTGACATTGACATCTTTAACGGTGTGTTTCATCTCGTCCTGTCTTCTAATACTTCTTTTTTCTTATCATCACTTCAAACATCGCGGCCGAGAAACAATCTTCTGGAGGTCAAGTGTCATCATCATTTCAAACATCGCGGCCGAGAAACAAATTTCTGGAGGTCATCAACATCAAGCACCGTGCCTGCTGGCGTAGGTGATCATGTCTCTCCATAACTTTTGTCTCTGCTTGTTCTTAACAATTAATTTGTTAACATTGAATGAAACCACTCTCTTTTTTAAATAAGGCTATCTTTGCAGCATTCTCTCATCCCTGGGCTCTCCTAGTTGGACATCCCCGTTAATAAACCACCCCACTCCCCCCCACCCACTTATTCTGAGCTATCGCAAATAATTTTCAGCTATGAGTTCACCCCCAAAAGAAAAAAAAAACGTGTGATCCTACCAGGATTCGAACCTCCGTTTCACCTGGTTAGTAGTCTCCTGGTTTTACTTTATTTGACCACTCTCTTAAACTGTCTTATCTCCTATCTCCCACCTATCCCTCTCTCTCTCTCTCTCTCTCTCTCTCTCGCTCTCATTCTATCTCAGGAGGCGAAGGCGCGCCTCACAGCACCAGAGCTGGATGTTGTCAGCGACCCACTACTGATGGCTTGCGCCATGATCGATGAGCCAGAACCATCCAGACCCTGCTCCACCTCTCCGTGGTGCCTCTAGTAACAGACTAACCTATCTAGTCTGACCAAGCGAGTAGGAATGGAAGAGGGAAGACAACCCGGTACTCAAAATGTCGTGCTTAAGTCGGATGTGTTGGACCGAAAGGCGCACAGTTGTACTGCAAACCACAGCACAACGCAGACACGCCCACTCAACGTTCTTTTAAGGGCGGATGATGAAGAGGAATACTCCTTTAGTCATCGGGCGAACGCAAGCAAGCAAGCAATTCTATCTCTCGGTTTTCGCTACCTCTTTTATCCAAGATTTGTCCAGTTCTCACAAAATATTCCAGTTACTCAAATCTCCCAGCCAACATTTTCTTTCCCTGAAAATAGAAATAAGGTTTTTCTTTTTGCTAGGGCCTTTTTTTTTTAGAACGTTCTCATTACGCTTTTTGAACAGTCCATGGTATTCTGAACATTCTTCTGCGAAAACCTCATTTCTATTGCTCCCAACGATCTTCGTGTGTGTTCACCAAGATGAGCATAAAACAGGCTGAAGACCGCAGACGTTGAAGGCATTACGCATGCGCAAGTGAATCAAGAAAGATAAAATTAAATTATTCAGCTTAACCCTTAGAGCATAGCGAAAGCTGTCTCCAAATAAACGATTGCGTGAAACGGGAGAGAGGAAACTGGCGTAATTTTCTGGGGCGTTTGAAGATTTTATTTCTGGGTTCTGGAATTAGACACGTGACCTGACTAACCAATAAGCTGATATGGACATGTCAAAACGAGATGCGTCTGGTTGTGAGCGGGAGCGGTTTAATGATGTTACCAGAGCGAGGACAGCGCGAGTGATTTACTGAACGAGATATGGCACTATATAGCGCTGTCTGGGTAAATAGCTATGCAAAGTAGAAGTCAACGTGAAACACTTGAATACCTTAATTCTTAGTGTACGTTGACAACGTTCATTAGACTGTTGCCTAGCCACAAAATGGGAGCCGCGATAGCTCAGTGGTTAGTGAACCGGACTACAACAAAGGACAAGAGGTAGGGTTCGATCCCAACCGAAGGCTCCCGGGTTCACCCAGCCTTAAATGGGTACCGGATTTTTTCTTGGAAAGTAAAGCGGCACGGGCGTAATACCGACCACATTCCCTAAAAATCATGTGCCGAAGGTCTGTAACATTTATGATCACTAACACCATATGATTATACGCCACTTGGCGTGACCGGGGTATTTTACTTTTACTTTACTAGCCACAAAAATCACATATAATTTAGTTAATAAATGTCGGGCCTGTAGAGAAATAACTATGGGTCTTCTTCTCATTAAATAGAATTACCTGACAAACTATTGTGTGATTTAGAATTGCAACTAACATAAAACAGGAGACACATCTATCTATCTATTGTTCTTTCGAGCCGAAGACGGCACATAGGGCAGAACTACAATCTCAAAAACAGAAACCTTGCGTGCCAAATGGCACATATTGCAGAGATCACTGCTTCTAAAAAAGAGACACATAGACATCGAGAAATACAAGTGCGGGTTGAAAGGCTTTTCATATGAGGTGATAATTTAAATAATATACGAGATATAGACACGAGCTGCATATTTTATGTGAGTTGAGAATGACTTTCACGTCGGTGTATCAATATTTGTGGGGCAGTCACCATCCCGGTGCACACGCAGACGTCAACATTGGACAAGGTTCTGTATCTCGTCGAGTAGGAGATCGGGCGTCTACCACCGACACCTGGTACACGCAGGCTCTTGCACCTACACATCAGAAGTGTCCCGTGTCTCCTAGGGTCCGGTACATTATCGTCAAACTTCAGACTTTCAGATGTCGAGACGAATATGTGGAAAACAAGCTCGGTATTTCTGTTACATTATTAGATAGCGCTTAGGTTTGACGGTATTGCTCTCTACAACATTGTCACATAACTATGATTTGACGGTATTGCTCTCTACAAAATTTGTCACATAACTATGATTTGACGATATTGCTCTCTACAAAATTTGTCACATAACTATGATTTGACGGTATTGCTCTCTACAAAATTTGTCACATAACTATGATTTGACGATATTACTCTCTACAACAATGTCATATAACTATGACTTGACGGTATTGCTCTCTACAACATTGTCACATAACTATGATTTGACGGTATTGCTCTCTACAACATTGTCACATGATGATTAGATTTGATGGTATTGCTCCCTACAACATTGTCACATAACTATGATTTGACGGTATTGCTCTCTACAACATTGTCACATAACTATGATTTGACTGTATTGCTCTCTACAACATTTTCACATAACTATGATTTGACTGTATTGCTCTCTACAACATTTTCACATAACTATGATTTGACTGTATTGCTCTCTACAACATTTTCACATAACTATGATTTGACGGTATTGCTCTCTACAACATTGTCACATAACTATGATTTCACGGTATTGCTCTCTACAACATTGTCACATGATGATTAGATTTGACTGTATTGCTCTCTACAACATTGTCACATGATGATTAGATTTGACTGTATTGCTCTCTACAACATTATCACATTACTATGAATTGACTGTATTGCTCCCTACAACATTGTCACATAACTATGATTTGACGGTATTGCTCTCTACAACATTGTCACATGATGATTATATACACTATACCAGTGCTGGGTTATGTAATGAAACAACAGATCTGATGAGTTGGACGTGTAACACAATCAGCATAAGACGGTCCAGAAACAGGCGGGAAAAAGGGTGTCCATGTGGTTTAGAGGTAGCCTTTCGCCAAGTAGGTCTCACGTTCGAATCCTACCAGCATCTGAGGTAATGTTTTCACCCACAATACATTGTCGCTTCCTTACTTGAACTTTCCAAGATCGCTTGGCAGTTGACATCCGATGTCCAACCATTACCTTCTTCTTCTTTCCTTCCTCATCTGCCTTTCATCGTCGAGGGGAGATATAATTTGCGACCGTTTTCTCTTCTGTTCACCTCTGCTGCTGTTATATTTCCTACTCAAGAAAGGAAATATAGAAAAGGTCTTTTCCCTGTGGTCTAGAACGTGGTCAGCTTTTAAATGTATTCTGGACCACAGGGAATAGACCTTTTTTTATTTCGTTTCTTGAGTATTTAGCATATTATCGCCAGGTTGTTAGATTTGTGTACATATCCTTACATATATTTTTGTGTTTTTGTTTGTTGTTCCAGCTGAAGGCCTACTTGGCCGAAACGTCGACTTTTGTTTTGTTAATTACCACGTAAAGCTGTTACCATACCACTTTTTTCTTCTTTATTTTAAAATTGTCATTACCATCAGCTTTACAGCAGCTTCACATCTTGATGTCTTTACTCCTCCTTTGTTATATTTCCTTGTGTTTCTAACAATCCGTTAATCCATCTTTTTTTGTGGTCGGCCTTTGGGTCTGTTGTTCTCGCGTTTATTGAAGGCTCTTTGTGTTGTGTTTTGGTCTTACTGCCTTGTCACTTGACAAAACCATTTTATCTGTTGTTTCTTTATATATTCTATGACGGGGGCTATTCCTAGCTTTTTTTCTCAGTTCTTCATTCATTTCCGTTCTTAACTCACATGCTTTTTTTTCTGTCATTCGTCTAACACATTTCAGCTCATTAGAGGTTACCTTTCTTATTGTTCTTACATCTATGGTTCAACATTGGTAGCACAACGTTGGGATGAAGATTGTATTTTATAGTGCTCGTTTTGCCTCTAGAGTTATTTCCTTGTTGGACAATAGTGGTGATAACTGTCCGATGATTTAACAAGCTTTATTGCATCTTGAGTCTATTTCTGTTGTTTGTAAATTGTCGTTTGTCACTAGTCTTTTTATGTATTTGAATTCATTTACTTGTTTTAGTTGTCTGCCGTCTATCTTCTCTAACAGCCTTATCTGATAGCCTTCTCTGATAGCTTTCTCTGACAGCCTTCTCTCGTAGCCTTCTTTGACAGCCTTCTTTGACAGCCTTCTCTGAAAGCCTTCTCTGACAGCAGCAAAACAATAGATTCCGTGTGCACTGTGCGCAGGTTAAAGAACTCTCGGCAGTTGGAGATCGATAAGAGTTAGACAAAATTCTGCTTTTATTTCTGTGGTTCATCTTCCATCTGATGTTATTGTTGTGTCCAAGTATTTGAGACTCTGCACTTGCTTCACATTTGTCCTGTTTATTTCTGTTCTCTTGATAGCGATGGTTGTTTCTTTGATATGACCATTACTTCTGTTTTCTGACTGTTTAGACTGAGACATTCCTTGTTGTTTTATTTAACTAATGCGTCTATCATTGATTGCAGTTCATTCCCGTCCCTGCTATTAAGACTGTGTTATCCGTATATAGGGAGCCGCGATAGCTCAGTGGTTAGTGAACTGGGCTATATTGAACAAGAGGTAGGGTTCGATCCCAACCGACGGCTTTCGAGTTCACCCAGTCTTAAATGGGTACCGGATTTTTTTATGGGAAAGTAAAGCAGCACGGGCGAAATACCGACCACATTACCTCAAAAATCATGTGCTGAATGTCTGTAAAACTGATGGTCACTAACACCATATTCCCTATACGCCACTTGGCGTGACGGGGGTACTTTACTTTTTTTTTTATTCGTATATAGCGGGTGGAAGAATAAATAGAGGATATCTCGATGAGTATTTTAGAGGAGATAACAGATCGCTGATCTCAGCACACAATTATCTCTCGACGATGAAAGGTAACAGAGATAATCATCATCATCATCAAATACGCGGCCTACTGGCGTAGGTGATCATGCCTCTCCACAACTTTCGATCTTGACAGTTATTTATTATTTCTGTTGTTGACCTTCTGCCAAGCCATTCTCTTAAGCTGTCTGGTATCTTTTCTCTTTGCTTCCCTCTATCTCTTCGTCCCTCAATTTTTCCAGTTGTTACAATATATTCCAGTTGTTCTCTTCTCATTACATGACCAAAAAAGTATGATTGTTTCTTCCTAATATTGGAAATTAGCTCTCTTTTTGCTTTGGTCTCTTTCAGAACGTTTTAATTACTCTTCTTAGCTGTCCATGGTATTCTCAACATTCTTCTGTAAAACCACATGTCTGCAGACCCCAGTGCTTTCCTTGTCTGTTGTCCTATTGTCCATGATTCACATCCATATATTAAGACTGCCTCAACATAACATATAAGAACTCTTTTTCTTGTTTCTATTGTCAAAAATGGATTGCATAGTATCTTCCTCATTTTTGGAAAGCTGCTTTTGCCTGAGCTATTCTGCATCTCACCTCTTTTGTACATCTTCCGTCTGAGGTTAACAAAGTTCCCAAATATTTAAATCCATTTACCTGTTTTAATATTGTTCCACTTGTCTTTATTTTGCACTGAGGTGATGTCTTTTTCTTCGTTGTTACCATTTCGTCTGTCTTATTGCTATTAAAGTCCTTTATTTTTGCTTTCTTTCACTATAATGTCCAACATTTCTTGTAACTCATTTTCACTCTTAGTGATTAAGACTGTATCATCAGCATACCTTAGATTATTTATATTATTAACAGAGATAGATTTAAGTAAAGTAAAAATTGCAATTTGAGTAAGGAAAAACAGAAGATTGAAGAACAGAACAGAAAATTGAAGCCTTTGAAATGTGGATTTATAGAAGAATAGGTAGAATTAGATGGAAACAAAAGATAACAAACGATGAAGTTTTAAAACAACTGAAAATAACAAGAGAACTACTAAATACAATTAAGACAAGACAAATGAAATTTTTTGGGGCATGTTAAAAGACACAACAGCCTACTAAAAGTAATATTGGAAGGAAAAATACAAGGTAAAAGAGGCAGAGGCAGACCAAGACTAACATGGACGAGTAACATCAAAAGATGGACAAGTCAATCTATGACGGCCTGCACCATCAAAGCAAGAAACAGAGTAGAATGGCGATCCATGGTAGCCAACCTTCGTTGCGGAGAAGGCACACGATGATGATGATGATTATATTTGGGAAATGTTTAAGTGGGATAGGAAAGTATGTAGTTCTACTTATGTTGTGAATAGCGGGGACCAACAAAGCTCTAGACCAGTGTGTCAAATCAGTAAGTGTTGTTAGCTGGTGCATCTGTAATACTGTCTAACCATCGTTCCAGCAAGAGATAAAAGGTAATAAATACCAGTTTCTTGTCAGACATTTGACGATAGCGCTACTTCAGATTCTCTGTTTATAGAGCATAAGTGAGATCCAGTATGGATCGGGCAAAAGCAGATTTCCAAAAAAAAAAAATGAGGAAGATACTGTGCGATCTATTTTTGAAACAATAGAAACAAGAAAAGAAGTTTTTAGATGTTATGTAGAGCCAGTCTTAACATATGGATGTAAATTATGGACAATAGGACAACAGACACGAAAATCACTGAATGCTGTAGAAATGTGGTTTTACAGAAGAATGTTGAGAATGCTAAGGACAGCTAAGAAGAGTAATGAAAATGTTCTGAAAGAAGTCAAAGCAAAAAGAGAGCTAATATCCAATATTAGGAAGAAACAATCATACTTTTTTGGCCATGTAATGAGAAGGAAACAGCTGGAATATATTGTAACAATTGGAAAAATTGAGGGACGAAGAGATAGAGAGGAGCAAAGAGAAAATATACCAGACAGCTTAAGAGAATGGCTTGGCAGAAGGTCAACAACAGAAATGAAAAATAGCTGCCGAGATCGAAAGTTGTGGAGAGACATAATCACCTACGCCAGCAGGCCCGGTAAAAGATGATGATGAGAACAGCGTTCGCCATAGCTATGCAGGCTGTTATTGGAAAGGCACACACGCCCGCAAACATTAAATTGAAAATCAATAAACTTAACCTGCAACCTCCTTGCTGTTTCTTTCTTTAAACTCGTGAGATGTCTTTTTCTTCACCTCTTTATGTTTTCCACTGCCACTACTTGTGATGAAGTTCTGAAGCCAGATCGTTAATCAATGAGAGGAGGCCTGGCTAGGCTCCCATTTACTGGTTGTGGTTATGGCAATGGAAGGCCCCGGTATCACTGCAAACGAATTAAAATCTATAATTGCCCAACTTCCTGTGCCAGTGGAATCATCCGAATTAATATCTTATATCCCAAAGAAAGAAAGGTCCTCATCAGAGCAGTCTCAGCACACGCGAAAAGACATAAGATGAAACCGCACAGAAAGTGAACACAACCATATGTTCCCTGTCATACGATATCATCATTCATCGTAAGCAATATGAATATCGAAACACGATCAAAACAGATGAAACGCACAGCTCACAATGTGGATAGAGCACTAAACTCAGTAGCTCCTGTTGCAAGCCGGACATTGAATATGATGAATCTGCAACAAGGAACATTTTTCAGACACAGCATTTAACGGTTCCTACCGCCTATCCGCCATATTTGTTGGAAGTTCCTTAATAGAGCTTCACTTTAATGAGATGACCAAATCCTGTCGCGTTTTGTTTTTCTACCTCTTTGATAGATAGAGATTCTAGTTTAAACCGTTTTTGTTATGTCACCATTTTATATTGTCTTTTCTAGTAAGATTAATTATATTTCTCATGCATCCCATCTTTATTTTTGTGATCTTTCTTAACTGAGCTTTGTACATTGACTATTTTTTACATTGACTATGTTTGTACATTGACTATGTTTGACAATGGGGGCAGTGGTGAGGAGTATAGAACACTCCAAGGTATGAAGACAGCTTCACAAGGGAGGAACACAACACAATACTGACGTTTCGGCCTGAGGCCTTTTTCAGAGTACAAGGACAACGAAAACAAACGGTGAAACACAATTATCTATAAATACATGATCAGAAGAAGAGGATAGAAAAGAAAAAAGTAGGATGATGAAAAAATGAAAAAATAAGAGAGCTAAGATAAGAATATAGAAAGAATAGGAGAATATATGTATATATAAAATATAAAATATAGAATCACTTAGCTTAAACGACTGGTTAATCCGCCGGGAACCCAACGAAAGAATGACTACAGGAAGGACCTCCCGAGGCGGGAGAATGGAAACGAGGCTATGCCTGACCAGGGTTCATACACCTGAAGAGAGAACTAGAAACCCAAACAACAGCTACTACAGCTAATATCGTGCAAGAAAAAGGGGTGGATATAAGGTAACAAGAAATAACGGGGCCTAACAAGAAGGTGGGGGGGGGGAAGAGAAATGAAAAGGACTGAGAGAGTCCGGAATGGGGAATATGAGGAGAGGGAGTGAAAGAAAGAAGGAACGAAAGAAGCAGGGCCCAGCGAGGAAAAGAAGTAGGGAACGGAGAGACTAAGGAGGATACTAGGAATATATTTACAAAGAGGAGTATACATCAGAGGAGGACAGGTAAAAGATAGGATGAGAAGCGGAGGGGATACACAGAGAATAATATGCTGGCAGGAGTGCCTGGAGAGGAAAGGAAGTGGGGAAACGGAGAAAGCGATGAGGAGGAGAAGGATAAAAAGGTAATACGCAGAAAGGAAAAAGAAGGGGAGGGGGGAGATGGAAGGATACAGGAGGATAGGGGTGAAGACAAGGAGCAGATGAACATAAATATGAGATAAGAAGAAGAGTAGGGGTGGGAGAAGGGTACAGAGGAAGAGGGGTCCTCAGAGGGACTGGGATACATTGATGCCGCGAGGGGTGAGGCAACCCCAACGAGCGATCAGATGGTGCTCAAGAGTGAGACGACTGTGGTGATCAGAAGAGCATGATACTAAGCCAGTGACCAAGACATCGGCTATACCATGATGGCCAACCGAGTTAAAGTGGGCAGCTACAAGAGTGCCAGCTTCTCGGGTGATGTCGTGTAAATGTTCTCGGCACCTATCGCCGATCCGACGACCAGATTGACCGATGTAGGTTAACTTGCATCTCTTGCAGATGATGGCATAAATGATATTACGCGATGTGCAAGTGAATCCCTCTCTGATCTCGAAAGGACCATTAGGAAAGAGGACAGTATCCGTCTGGAGAACGTGGTCACAAGTTTTGCACACTCTGCGGTTGCAGCGAATAGTATCTCTATGGCTAGGGAGGGAAGCTGGAAGACGACCTCTGACAAGAAAGTCGCGGAGGTTACGGTCACGTCTAAAGGCCACCTCTCCTCATATTCCCCATTCCGGACTCTCTCAGTCCTTTTCATTTCTCTCCGCCCCCCCCCCCCCTTTCTTGTTAGGCCCCGTTATTTCTTGTTACCTTACATCCACCCCTTTTCCTTGTACGATATTAGCTTATGTTTGGGTTTCTAGTTCTCTCTTCAGGTGTATGAACCCTGGTCAGGCATAGCCTCGTTTCCATTCTCCCGCCTCGGGAGGTCCTTCCTGTAGTCATTTTTTCGTTGGGTTCCCGGCGAATTAACCAGTCGTTTAAGCTAAGTGATTCTGTATTTTATATTTTATATTTTATATCTACATATATTCTCCTATTCTTTCTATATTCTTATCTTAGCTCTCTTCTTTTTTCATTTTTTCATCATCCTACTTTTTTCCTTTCTATCCTCTTCTTCTTATCATGTATTTATAGATAATTGTGTTTCACCGTTTGTTTTCGTTGTCCTTGTACTCTGAAAAAGGCTTCAGGCCGAAACGTCAGTATTGTGTTGTGTTCCTCCCTTGTAAAGCTGTCTTCATACCTTGGAGTGTTCTACACTCCTCACCACTGGCCCCTTGCTACCAGCTTCACCGCAGCATCGCAATTATTTGCCTGTTCCCTATGTTTGACATTGACTATGTTTGACATTGACTATGTTTGTACATTGACTATGTTTGACATTGACTATGTTCGTACATTGACTGTGTTTGACATTGACTATGTTTCACGTTGACTATGTTTCACATTGACTATGTTTGACATTGACTATGTTTGACATTAACTACGTTTGACATTGACTATGTTTGACATTAACTATCTTTGACATTGACTATCTTTGACATTAACTATGTTTGACATTGACTATGTTTGACATTAACTATGTTTGACATTAATTATGTTGGACATTGACTATGTTTGTACATAGACTATGTTTGACATTGACTATGTTTGACATTGACTATGTTTGACATTGACTATGTTTGACATTGACTATGTTTGACATTAACTATCTTTGACATTGACTATGTTTGACATTAACTATCTTTGACATTGGCTATGTTTGACATTGACTATGTTTGACATTGACTATCTTTGACATTGACTATGTTTGACATTGACTATGTTTGTACATTGACTATGTTTGACATTGACTATGTTTGACATTGACTATGTTTGACATTGACTATGTTTGTACATTCCCTATGTTTGACATTGACTATGTTTGACATAGATAACAAGCGGCTCATTATCATCATCAACATCATAATCATCCTCATTATCATCATCCCCATCATAATCATCCTCATTATCATCATCTACATTGTCCCTACTAAACCTTGACTCTCATGACAGATACTGTGATAGTCTCCCCGATCTTTCTCACTCTCTCGCTCTCTCTCACTACTACCTGGTATCATGCCCTCCATAATAATCTTCCTAGGCCATCAAATCATTTAATGTGAACGAGTCGTTAAACTGTCCTTGTTTTCCTGCTAATTGACAACCTGTTTTCTGTAATATATTAAGCTGTTGCCTAACGCTACTTAATGCGTGTGCTCACAAAACTCTGCGAATTCTTCTGTAACACTTGCTTTCAAATATATTTTGGGGATATTTCAGCAGATCGTTTAATAGCTGACCTATCATGATCATCATCAAGTACAGGGCTGCTGGCGTAGGTGATCGATCATGTCTCTCCACAACTTTCGATCTCGACAGTTATTTATCATTTCTATTGTTGACCTTCTGCCAAGCCATTCTCTTAAGATGTCTGGTATCTTTTCTCTTTGCTTCCCTCTATATCTTCGTCCTTCAATTTTCTCAGTTGTTACAATATATTCCAGCTGTTCCCTTCTCATAAAATGACCAAAAATTATGATTGTTTCTTCCTAATATTGGAAATTAGCTCTCTTTTTGTTTCGGCCTCTTTCAGAACGTCTTCATTACTCTTCTAAGTTGTCCATGGTATTAGCTGACCTATAGCAGCCATTTATTGCTTTAGGATTACAAATCCTCTTTATATCATTATTAATTGTCTTGTGGTAAAAACGATATGTTGTATATATCTACAAGTGTACGTGAAAGAGAGAAAAGTTCATTTTTTATTGTTGTTGTTTTAAGTATTTTGAACATATCACCAAGTTTTTAAAACATTACATAATAATATATTTGTTACAATATGGCGGTTAGGCGGCAGGAACCGTTGAGGCTCAGTCTAAAAAGTGTTTTTTGTTGCAGTTTCCTCAAATTGCAAGTCCGGTTTGCTGCCGGAGCTATTGAGTTTAAAGCTCTGTGCACACCGTGAGTTGTGTTCTTCATCCGTATTTCGATATTCCGATTAGTTACGATGAATGATGATATCATTTGACGAAGGACATGTCAGCTGCGTTCACTTCCGGTGCGCTTAGCCATTATGTCTTTTGGCGTGTGGTGTTGCTGCTATACTGAGGACTGCAGCTGTCTTTTTTCTTTTTGGATCCTTCAATAAGATGAGTTTTAATTCGGATGATTCCACTGGCACGCGCGGTTGAGCGATTATAGATTTTAATTCGTTTGTAGCGATACCGGGGCCTTCTTCTTCTTCTACCTTTTTAGCTCCCAGTGGAGCATAGGTCTTCAACAAACATTTTCCAAGTCGTTCTGTTTTTTGCCATTCTTTTAAGATCATTCCATGTCTTCCCCATCATCTTCATCTCTGCTTCTATCTGTCTTCTCCAAGAATTCCTTGGTCTTCCTCTTTGTCTTTTCCCCTGGGGATTCCAAAAAAGGGCCTGTTGTGTAATACTCTCAGTTGGCTTCCGTAGTGTGTGTCCTATCCAGCGCCATCGATACCAGGACCTTCGGCTAACCATAATTATTGCTTTATGGCTGAATATAGACCGAAAGAAACCCAGCTTTCCTTGTTGCATCAGTTCCTTGCTCATACTTGTACAAATGTTTTTACTTATTTATATTTAGCGTACATTTTGGTCTATGTAAAAAAAAAAAAAAAAGTAAAGTACCCCGTCACGCCAAGTGGCGTATAGGGAATTATGGTGTTAGTGACCCTATATTTTACAGACCTTCAGCACATGATTTTTGGGGTAATGTGGTCGGTATTACGCCCGTGCTGCTTTACTTTCCCAGAAGAAAATCCGGTACCCATTTAAGGCTGGGTGAACCCGGAAGCCGTCGGTTGGGATCGAACCCTACCCCTTGTCCTTTGTAGTCCAGTTCACTTACCACTGAGCTTGGTCTATGTGCTAGACTTATTTTCCTAGTTTAGAAGAGAAGCCTTGATGTTCAAAGCTTATTGGTCTGACCAAAACTGTTCTTGAGCAGCCTACCAATTTAACGACTGTTTTAGCTGTTCAAAAGTGTATTGTTGAATTGGGATACAGATATTGTTTTTCATTATCTATCTATCTATCTATCTATCTATCTATCTATCTATCTATCTATCTATCTATCTATCTATCTATCTATCTATCTATCTATCTATCTATCTATCTATCTATCTATCTATCTATCTATCTATCTATCTATCTATCTATCTATCTATCTATCTATCTATCTATCTATCTATCTATCTATCTATCTATCTATCTATCTATCTATTTATCTATCTATTTATCTATCTATCTATCTATCTATCTATCTATCTATCTATCTATCTATCTATCTATCTATCTATCTATCTATCTATCTATCTATCTATCTATCTATCTATCTATCTATCTATCTATCTATCTATCTATCTATCTATCTATCTATCTATCTATCTATCTATCTATCTATCTATCTATCTATCTATCTATCTGTCTATCTGTCTATCTATCTATCTATCTATCTATCTATCTATCTATCTATCTATCTATCTATCTATCTATCTATCTATCTATCTATCTATCTATCTGTCTGTCTGTCTGTCTGTCTGTCTGTCTGCCTGCATGTCTGTCTGTCTGTCTGAATGTCTGTCTGAATGTCGGTCTGTCTGTCTGAATGTCTATCTGTCTGTCTGTCTGTCTGTCTGTCTGTCTGTCTGTCTGTCTGTCTGTCTATCTATCTATCTGTCTGTCTATCTGTCTGTCTGTCTGTCTATATATCTGTCTGTCTATCTATCTATATGCCTCTGTCTGTCTGATTAACTGTCTGTCTGTCTACCTATTATTTCATCTACCTATCTATCAAACTATCTGCTCTTCAACTATTTATCCTCGATTTTGTCTATCCATCAGTCTATTCACCACTCAGTAATCTATTCTTCTTTCCGCCTCTCTTCTACTAAAACAACAATACACATAAGACGAAAACAACGAAGAGAAACCACCTTAAAAATAAATTGAAAATTTAAACGAAAGTTGTCGGCCAACGATTTTCACGAAATACAAAACGAAAGCCCTTGCAATTGTAATTTCCCTGAGTTTGTCTACGACTAGAACTGCACCGTTATTGAACTTCAAAGTGCGTCATCTTGTCTAGTGTCAGCCACTTTCACCCTAGACCGGAAAAGATCTTTTCCAAACTGGAAGATTCTTCAAATAAAATTTAAATTCCTATCTGGAGTCCCAGGGATCATAGAGCAGAACTAGCGATGTTTATGTACTGTTACCATGGCAACTTAAATTAATTATGTCTGTTGTGTATGCATTAGTGGGTCATGGGATCTGGTTTGGATAAGTTGTAGCACGTGTTATTGAGTGTTATTTTATCTTATTATCATCATGTTATTGAGTTATTGAGTTATTGAGTTATTGAGTTATTGAGTTATTGAGTTATTAGCGGATCATTATCATTGCACTCCGAACATGTCAACAAATGTTCAGATCCCCTCCTCAGCAAGCCCCTCAGTGTCCAGCGACTGACGACTCCAGTTCTGTGTTGATTGATAAGTCTTCTTACACGTCCACTAAATTTCTCGTTTCTGGCTGTGTCCATCTTAACTTCCATCTCTTTCATCCGAAGGAGTGACATGGACTCATGGTTGTCGAAGTCCTGTGCCCTTCCCACATCTCAATTAGTATTGATGAAGCCCGCCCGATCCTTTGATTGACCGTCTTCTGCGACAGCACAGCAATCCCACCTATCCGCTCTTTCAATTCCCCGTACTCTCACATGTCTTGGGACGTAGACAAAATGTGATACTACGTAATACTGACTTCTGCAGCGACTCTTGCATACATACAGAGCCCGCATTCACTTTGTTTCGTGTATGTTTTATTATTAGGCCTATACGGTAGCCATGAAAACATGCCTGTTTTACCGTCACAGAATGTTACTGTCTAGAGGGTCATGTGACGCAAATAGCAAATACCTGGCTCATGACGCTAAACAATAAATGGGTTTGAAGCGGTCAGTGGCGCAACGATGATCATTAGCGTCGTAAACAGCGACCATCAGTTGACCGAGATCTTTTTTCGATATCTAGTTCTGCAAAACGCGATTAAACAGTGATGAAATCGTTTACTGGATCTCAAAATTGCCGTACTGAAGTCGGATGCATTAGGGTCAAAGTGGAGGGTATCGAAACCATAAAATGACTCGACTACACTTATTTAGCGTTGATTCCTTCCAGGGACAAAAAAAATAACTATGAGATCAAGTTTGTTCAGCTCTATCTCCTATATTTATACTCTATTCAGTTCTCTCTCTCTCTCTCTCTCTCTCTTTTATCTATGCTCTATTCAATTCGTTACCTCACAGTTAAACACTTTTTAAAATATCTAATATTTAATGAATTTTCAGTCCACATCTAACTAAACTCTAATTGCTCCGATTTACTCAACTTTGTTCAACTCTCTATTGAAAAGAAATGTCCAACTCTCTATTGAAAAGAAATGTCCAACTCTCTATTGAAAAGAAATGTCCAACTCTCTATTGAAAAGAAATGTCCAACTCTCTATTGAAAAGAAATGTCCAACTTTCTATTTAAAAGAAATGTCCAACTCTCTATTGAAAAGAAATGTCCAATTCTCTATTGACAAGAAATGTCCAACTCTCTATTGAAAAGAAATGTCCAATTCTCTATTGACAAGAAACACCCAACTCTCTATTGAAAAGAAATGTCAAATTCTCTATTGACAAGAAATGTCCAACTCTCTATTGACAATAAATGTCCAACTCTCTATTTAAAAGAAATGTCCAACTCTCTTTTTAAAAGAAATGTCCAACTCTCTATTTAAAAGAAACGTCCAACTCTCTATTTAACAGAAATATCCAACTCTCTATTTAAAAGAAATGTCCAACTCTCTATCGAAAAGAAATGACCAACTCTCTATTGAAAAGAAATGTCCAACAAACTCTCTATTGAAAAGAAATGTCCAACTCTCTATTGAAAAGAAAATCCCAACTCTCTATTGAAAATAAATGTCCAACTCTCTATTTAAAAGAAATGTCCAACTCTCTATTGAAAAGAAATGTCCAACTCTCTATTGAAAAGAAATGTCCAACTCTCTATTTAAAAGAAATGTCCAACTCTCTATTGAAAAGAAATGTCAAATTCTCTATTGACAAGAAATGTCCAACTCTCTATTGACAAGAAATGTCCAACTCTCTATTGAAAAGAAATGTACAACTCTCTATTGAAAAGAAATGTACACCTCACCATTGAAAAGAAATGTCCAACTCTCCATTGAAAAGAAATGTCCAAATCTCTATTGAAAAGAAATGTCCAACTCTCTATTGAAAAGAAATGTCCAACTCTCTATTAACTAACTTCTGTCAAGCTCTCTATTATGTTAAATTCTCCTCAACTCTCTATTAACTAACTTCTGTCAAGCTCTCTATTATGTTAAATTCTCCTCAACTCTCTATTAACCAACTTCTGTCAAGCTCTCAATTATGTTAAATTCTCCTCAACTCTCTATTAACTAACTTCTGTCAAGCTCTCAATTATGTTAAATTCTCCTCAACTCTCTATTAACCAACTTCTGTCAAGCTCTCTATTATGTTAAATTCTCCTCAACTCTCTATTAACCAACTTCTGTCAAGCTCTCAATTATGTTAAATTCTCCTCAACTCTCTATTAACCAACTTCTGTCAAGCTCTCTATTATGTTAAATTCTCCTCAACTCTCTATTAACCAACTTCTGTCAAGCTCTCAATTATGTTAAATTCTCCTCAACTCTCTATTAACCAACTTCTGTCAAGCTCTCAATTATGTTAAATTCTCCTCAACTCTCTATTAACCAACTTCTGTCAAGCTCTCAATTGTGTTAAATTCTCCTCAACTCTCTATTAACTTACTTCTGTCAAGCTCTCAATTATGTTAAATTCTCCTCAACTCTCTA